>PVJH01008313.1:0-86201 GCA_004026705.1 Nesogale talazaci
CCCCTAAACTACAAGGCATTATAAGAGGTGTTGAGATGGCAGCAGAAGTTGACTTCGGAGGGAAGAAAGCTTCTTCGTAGTCCTATTTAGTAACCGTATTCTCGAGGATAAATAAGCGGGTCTTTTAAAAGAAGCCAATGGCCCAAAGAGGAAGAAACACTGCATTGAATCGCGAATTTTTGAAACACCACTTTATTTCAAGCAGAACCTCTAGATTACACGATATACAAACGTCCCTTCGCGATTTTTGTAGAATGTTGCTTGTAACTGCCAGGGTGTGGGGCAGTGGAACATAGCGATGAGTCAAAACTGGGCGTCCACATATTCCTGCTTTAGAAATGCGAACTTCGGGACATCTGTCTTCCTTAAGACTCCAGGAGCCTGGTGGCCCAGGGGGGTTAGGTAAGCCAGAGAGGGTCACACCCACCAAGGCTGCTAAAAGACTGACAGCCTCCCAAACCCACAGGGGCAAGTCCCCTCTGTCCTGGAGGGCCCCGATGGGTCAGGAAAAGCCTGGACGGCAGTGGGCGGGGTGCCTTTCCGGAACACATCAGACTCCCCACCTGTGGGCCAAGCCTTGCCCCCCGCAGCCTTTGGCCTTCACGTCCTGGCGAGTCCAGTAGCCTCTGGGCGCCAACGTGTCACCTTTTAAGAAACCTCCCTCCCTTGGACTGCGGGGTGCATCCCCTCGTTCTCCGGGGCGGGGCGGGGCGGCGGGGCTACTGGGAAGAGACGGGGAGCTGGGCAGCCTTCTGCCCGGGCGGCACTCACCTTGCCACAGCCCGGCGGCCCCCAAAGGATCAGGGAGGGGATCTCGTGGGTCTCCAGGAGGGACCGCAGCAGGGTCTCCTGGCCCACGGCTCGGCTCTGCCCGACGTAGTCCTGCAGCGCTTCGGGGCGCATCTTGTCGGCCAGCGGCTTGCCCTCCAGCATCTGCCGGATCTCCTCGGCGGCCAGTGGCCGGCCATGCGGCCGCCCGCCGCCGCCGGGGCCCCCGAAGGCTGCGGCGTCGCCCGCGTCGGGATCCCAGGGGCCCGCGTCGTCCTCGCCGTCCCCGTCGGCGTCGCCCTCCCCCACCGCCTCCTCCTCCTCGGGCGCGTCCGCCTCGTCCCAGCTCCGGGGCGAGGCGCTGCCCGCCGCGGCGGCCGCGGCGGCCGGCCTCTTGCCGGACCCCTTCCTTCCGGGGCTGCTGGCCCGGGCCACCGGGAAGTCGGGGATGAGGCGGGCGCCGCTGGGCGTGGGCGGCGCGTCGTAGCTCTCCCGGCTCTCGGTCTCGCCGCCGTCGTCGCCGTCGTCGCCCTCGCCCTCGCTGCTCTCGGCCGCCGTCGGGGTGGCGGGCTGCTTCAGCGCCGAGCTCTCCGAGAGACGCCGCCTCTTGGAGCGCGGCGGCGACGGGCCCTTGGCCGCCTCGCCGGCTCCGTGCGGCCCGGCCGCGGGCTCGGCGTGGCCGGCGGGGTGCAGCAGCAGGCAGCGGTCCAGGTGCGAGTTGATGTGGGCGGCGGGCATCATCTGCTGACACACGGGGCACTGCACCTGATGCAGCTGCGACAGGAAGGGGTCGTCCTCCGGCCGGCTCACCTCCATGGCGGCCGCGGCAGCCGCCGGCTCGCACGCAGGCCTCACGCACCCTGCCGCCTAGGCCCCGCGCCGCGCGACCCTCGGGGAGGCGGCAGGACGAGCGCGGGCCGGGGGAGGGCGCGTCTCATGCCGCACGTCCGGAGCCGCCGCGTCGGCCCGCCCTCGGCCCCCGCCCGAGGCGCCGCGAGGGGGCACGCCGGGAAGTGTAGTTCTGCGGGAGCCGGCCGAGGCCGCCGAAGGGTCCGCTTCCGGCTGTGCGCTCCCTCTTCCCACTCCGGGTCGCCCCGCTTCCGGTTTCGCCGCTTGTCTTTGTGCAGGACTCGGGCTTGCGGGACAGGTGGAAGGAAGCGGGGCATCAGGTGACTCTCTCAGTGTCCCGCGTCGAGGTGGTGGGGCTGAAGTCCCGCCTGTCTTCCGAAGCCCCCGATAACCGATGGACAGTCTATTTCACACGGGCCTCTTGCCCTCGCTCGCCGTTAGAGAATGAAGTTTAAACGTTCCCAATTTCAGCGTGCATTCCTGAAGCAGGTTATCTGAAGAGAAATGTGAAGAAGCGCTTTCAACTGGACGAAGGATTTTAAGCAAAAAAACCCCCAAAAAACAAAAACGAATTTGCTAAGCACACGAAAACAACATCCCCTTCTTAGTATTGATCAAAGAGTTGCAACTAGGTTATTGAGATTTCTGATTTTGTTTTTCTGCCCCTTAACCGTTTAGATATCATTATGTTAGAAATACTGGAGTCATTAAGCGTTTTAACTAAAGTAAGGCATATATGTTCCACGGCAGCAAAATGAAGTTATGCAACCGACACAAAAGTGACCCCCCCTCCCTCAAAATCCACCTTAAACAGAAAAAAAAAATCCAATTGAAACAGAAAGTTGGCAGCTTGGAATCTAGCAGTATTTATTTACTGGGAAGCTTCTGCTTTTGAGTATTTGATTAAAATCTATATCTCTAAAAATCATTTTATTGGGAGCTTGTAATTAAAATATATTTTTATGCAGGAAGACGAAAAGCGAACTGAGGCAGGGTGATTCTGAAAATTGACAAAGATGGAATTTTACTTAATAGGTGCAAGAGAATCAGATCGCAAATTATCCATAAATATTTACCGGTTTTATGAGACTTTTCATATCAGTTAAGTATATAAAGTGAAGAATGACCCCCCCCCCCAAAGAAGAATGAGAAAAAAGAAGGGATTCAGGAGGGACATTTTTAGTTAGTGCAGATTGTCAGGTAGGAGTTTCAACTTAGCAATTTTGAGAGAGAAACCCAGTGTTTCAACCACTGAGTTTTTTTTTTGGGGGGGGCATCACTGCCCTCTGGTGGTGGGAGTAGGAGGCCCAGCCTTTGCTCCTGCTGGAATTGAACCTCCATCTCAGTGGGCTGCAGTCCCGCGTTCAACCACTACACCACCAGGGCTGAGCCCCCAACCACTCAGTTTTTTAAAACTAAAAACATTAGACTAAAAATAATGACTAATCTAAAAGCTTTTAAAAAATGAGTAAAACATCCTTTTTTAACTACCATATAGTTTGAAATTGTATATTTTATAAAAGATGGGTCCTGAACTTTATATTTTCCTCTGAGTGACTATCAAAGGCTTTTTTTAAAAAGAAAATATATAGTTCGAGTACCTTGTTTTTTTTTAAAGAAAGCGGTTATAGCGCTTCCCTCAAAACAAGTTTTAAAGGAAAGTACTACTAAAAATAGAACTATTTGAATTTAAACGTTTATATATGGATATGGGGTTACTCTTCACACACGCATTTTTAAATAATGACAGCTAGACAAGTTTCTTGAATGTCTTTTTAAAAAGTAGGCTTTTAATGGGGTTTAATCAAGGGCAATATAGGAGTGAGGAATTACTAAACCAGAATGAAGGCTGAACATGATGGAGGGACAAGAGGAAAGAACCAGGAAGCAAAGGACATTTATAGAGGTCTAAATACAGGCATGTACATATGTATATATATATATATTTATATATAATGAGAGAGGAATAGGGGAATGTATTTATATCTTTATGTTAAGAATCAAGGTTGCAGATGGACATCGGGCCTCAACTCAAGTACTTCCTCATTGCAAGAACACATGGGTCACTGAGGACAAAATGGATACATAAGCCACTGTGGTTGAGAAAGCTGATGGTGCCCAGCTATCAAAAGATAAAGCATCTGGATTCTTAAAGTCTTGAAGATAAACAAGCAGCCATCTAGCTGAGAAACAACAAAGCCCGTATGGAAGAAGCACACCAGCCTTGTGATCATAAGGTGTTGATGGGATCAGAGATCAGGCATCTAAGACCTAGAACAAGGTCATACCCGAAGTGAATGGTTGGGAGGAGGGCTTTGGAGACCCAACGTCCTTCTGTAGACAATTGGACATCCCCTCACAAAAGGGTCACAAGGGAGAGATGAGCCAGTGAGGGTGCAGTTGCAGTATAGCATCGATGAAACAAAGCTTTGCTCTAGTTGTTAATGCTTCCTTCCCCCCAATATCATGACCTCAATTTTACCTTGCAAATTGGATTAGACCAGAACATGCACACTGCTACATATAAGTATCTGAAACACAGAGAATCCAGGCCTCTGCAGGTCCAACAGTGAGAATAGAGACACCAGGAGGATAAGGGGAAGGTGGGGGGAGAAAAGGGGAATTGCTCACAAGGATCAACATATAACCCCCTCCCAGGGGGCTGAACAATAGAAAAGTGGGTGAAGGGAGACAAAGGATGATGTAAGATATGAAAATAATAATCTATAACTTATCAAAGCTTCATGAGGGAGGGTAGGTGAGGGAAGTAAGGGGAAAATGAGCTGAGATCAAGGGCTCAAGTAGAAAGAAAATGCTTTGAAAATGATGGCAGTATATGCACAAATGTGCTTGACCCAATGGATGTGTGGATTATGTTGGGAGGTGTAAGAGCCTCTAATAAAAGTATCAAAAAAATTAAGGAGGCCATGGGCCTCCCACTCCCACCAGAAGACAGTGATGCCTAAAAAAAAAAAATTAAGTAGGTCTTAACATTTCCATAAATTTTACAACTGCTACTTGTAGAAAATCTCCACCATAAATGATTGTTACTTTTGGGCATTTTCCCCTCCTTTAATTATGCTTGTATTCAATAGTCTTATCATTCTTTTATAAGACTGTTCAGCACATAAGGGCAGAAGGCTAAACTTGAAGCTATGACAAGTCTTGAAGTCTGATCTTCTTCAAGAGCTTTTGAGGGGAATGTCAGATGGGGGTTGAGAAGGGCTGATTAGCTTTTCCAGAACTACCTCTGAGCCTGTGTTGCCTCTTCCACTAAGGGAACTGAGACTTTTCGAAGACTGGATGTATTTTATCGTGATATGAATTAATCTCACAAAATCTCGCAAGTTAGATCGTTTGGTTCCCATTTTACAGAGTCAGTGGAGGTTTGGGATGTTGAAGTACCATCTTTAATGCCCCATGACTGGAAGGTAGCCCCATGTGGTATTTGTCCCATTTCTACCAACTTGTGCTATAGGTTCTCAACCACACTTATGGGAATGTGACCATCATCACACACCAAGGAGAAGGGCTAAAATCCAAAACCCCGACGTTGTTACATCCTGGAGATGTGAACCCTATGAACGCCAGGATCCTTCATTGGAAAATAGTGAGCATTTCTAAGATTGGACTCTGACATTTCAGGGAGACGTTTCCCCAGGTGTCACAAATTAGTTTAAAAAGCAAAGGAAAAACCCTTAAGTTTAAAAAAGTTGTCTTACTATTTTGGTTTCTGTTGATTTGCCATCAAATTACTTCTGACTCATGGGCATAGCAGGTGTGTAGAGCAATGTTTGTAGGCTTCAAGGACGTATGGCTGTATATGGAGAGCCCCTATGTATAGCCTTCCCACATTGCCCTTCTGCAGGATTTCCACTTGTATTAACACTTTGCTCTAGTTTAATTTGTGTATTGCAATTGATGAATAAATTTAAGCATTATTCACAAGAACAGGGTTTATATTACACTTCAAATACGCATGCTATCTTGAAACCATTATAGTGTTTTAGTTTCAGTGCCCTAAAAAATGCTTTGCGTTCTACCTATTCATCTCACATCCTCTTCCCCTCAAAAGAGGCCTGATCTGCAATAGATTGAGGACTGGTTTTGCCAGCAGGGCAATGCACCTGCGCACACAGCCATCTCAGTGTGCCAGTTTTTCACAAAATAACAGCATGCCTCTCTTGCCCTCCACATCTGATCCACCTGACCTCGGTCCGAGTGACTTCTTTTGTTTCTGAGCATGCAGAGGGACATGAAAGGACAGGGCTTTGCCGACACAGAAGAGGCGATGAAAGAAAATGAGGGAGACTGATCAGCTATCCCAACAGATGAGTTTGAAAAATGTTTCTGAGAATGGAAGGGCAGATTTGACAACTATATTAAGGATACTGGAGAGTACTTTCAAGGTGATAAGGTTGTTTTGGAAAATAATAATAATAATAATAAATTTACATACATAGTTTTGAAAAAAGAAATCTCATTGGGCGGGGCGCCCCCTCATATACACTCTGCCTCCAACGCCCACACAACCTAAGTGTCTCTCCACTTGTAGCTCACCATTATTGCAGGATTGTCTAGATCCACGGTCCTCAACCGGTATGTCGTGACCCTTGGGGAGTGAATGACCCTTTCACAGGGGTTGCCAGACCCATAACAGTAGCAAAATTACAGTCATGAGGTAGCAATGGAAATAATTTTATGATTGTGGGGTCACCACAACATGAGGAACTGCATTAAAAGGGTCACGGCATTAGGAAGGTTGAGAACCACTAGTCTAGACAGTAATATTTACCTCTGTTGCTTTTAATGTTTGCACTCCTTGTTGTGTCTTTCTCAGTTCCATCATTGAACACCTCGCATTGTACACTGCTTTCCCCTTTACCCAAGATCTTGAAATCTACTTGAGTTTTCTCACCATTTGGAAGTTCTATAACCACACTGTTTCCTCTTTTACTTCGTAATTGTTTTCGTTACAAATTGATGTCTGTGTTAGTCCGGGTAGACTAGAGGAACAAATTTCAAAGACATGCATATGGATATAAGGAAAGGGTTTATATACAAAAGGAATGTGACACTAAGAAGGCTTCCCAATCCAGTCCAGTACAAAATCATACGTCCGATATTAACCCATATGCCCGAAATCAGTCTACAAAGTCTCCTTCTGACTCACGAAGTCACAGGCCAGTGGGTGTAGAATGCTGATGCTGGCAGGGGTCTCCCCATGGCTCCTCGCTTCCAGGGCACAGGGTTCATCAACAGCATGCTGCTCCAGCTTCAGAGGTCTGGCTTCATCAGGGCAAAGTCCTGTGGTCTCTCCACCGTCTCCTCCAGCTTCTCAGACGCTGCCATCTTGTCTTTTCTGTGACTCATTGCCTCTGAGACTAACTCCCCACAACTGGGAAAGATAGCTTCTCATCTTCACGAGGGAAATATCGCGAGATTTTCCAGAAGTCTCAGGAGAAAGCCATGCCCACATAGAGGCCTCATTGGCTACTCAATGGCTATCTCCAGATTACCAAGGTAGACTCCACCCCTACATTTCAATCATAAAATTGACATAAGCACATGACTGCCACAATGTCTCTGGTTGATTTTCAGTCTTGTAAGTATTTTTTACACTGGATACTTCTATATGAAGCCCTGGTGGTATGGTGGTTATGCTTTGGGCTGTGATCCATATGGAAGAAAGACTGGGCTTTCTCTCCTGCAAACAGCTATAGTCTTGGAAACCCAGAGGGGGTCACGGTGAATCAGCATTGACTTGATAGCAGTGAATTTTGAGTTTCGTTATCTCGGTCGACTTCTTCTTTGAAACAAAAGAGCATTGTATTGGGGCTCTGCACCTCTTTATAACAACCTTACATCAGTTGAACGATCCATACATCATTGTATCAAGCATATTTGTAGATATGTTGCCATCATTATTTTCTAAAACTTTAGTTTCTATTTGAGCCCTTGATATCAGTCCCCCTTCCATTCTCTTGATTCCTTGATAAATTATAAATTATTATTATTTTCATATCTCACACCGAGTGCTGTCTCCCTTTTCTCCACAGTTTCCCTTGTTTTCATCCCCCTGCGGCGGGGGTGGGGGTGGTTATGTATTGATCATTGCAATTGGTTATCCCTTCCTCCCTTTCTCTCTCCACCTTCCCTTACACTCCTGGTATCACTACTCTCGTTCCTGTTCCTGGGTTCCGTGTGTCCTGAGCTCTTCGTTGTTCTTGGTTGATTTCTGAGTGGTGTCACCTGTGCTAATATCAGCTCGTTCTCGAAGAACTCTCTAGTATTTCTTGTGTGCTTGCACCCGTTTATACACATTCTTTAATTTCTGTTTATCTGGAAATAGCTTAGCTTCACTACTGTATTTGAAATAAATCTCTCTATATGTACATACACATATATATTTATATTTATGCACATCCCACTGCTTTTGCTATCCTAGAGCACTCAGCCCAAGACATGCTGCAGTGTAGACACGGAACTAGAATTGACCTTCAAGAATTTGACTTTGAGTTGACCACTGCTGAAGCTTCTCTTCAGCTTCCAATCTTCAAAAAGGAGCAATAATGCCCCCCTCAGTTCTGTTGGGAGAGCTAAGTGAATCGTGGCTGCAACAGAACACTGATCAGGGCCGTGGCCCGGGACCTGGCAGGGTTTTTCCAATGGTATACAGGTTCACTGTGCAGCAGAACCAACTCAATGACATCGGACAGCAACCACGACAGTAAGTGTAAAAGTAGTGTAGTGCCTGGCATAAAGTCCCTCCTTATGCTGTCTGAAATCCAAGGTTTTCGCCACTAGATGGTGTTGGTAGGAAAATAAATTCAGGAAACCTATTGCTCTCTGACCAATTCTGACCTGTCGTCCACCCTGAGCTTCCATAGAGGAAAAGCCGAAGAGCTAGACGTGGCTTTCAAGGCTCTCTCTGTTTATGCAAGGAGATGGCCGCATCTCTCTCCTGTGGAGCAGCAGATGGCTTCACCTAACCAATTGCTTGGTCAGCTGCCAAAGTGCTTAACCACTGCGCCACCAGAACTTCTCAAGGGGGGGAGGGGGAAATAAATTGACCCCAGTAATAAAGTCTCTATTAATAGGCATGCCTCAGATTTTGGTTTTGGTTACACGTTGGGCTGCGCACCACAAGGTCAGCAGTTCAAAGCCAGCAGCTGCTCTGCAGGAGAAAAATGAGGCTCTCTATTCCTGGAAAGAGTTAGACGTTTTGTACAAGAATGGCTTGTTTCATCATGTGGCACTGGATCGCCGAAGACAAAATGGGTGCATAAGCAAATATGGTGAAGAGAGTTGATGGTGCCTGGCTACCCAAAGCTAAAGCTTCTGGGGTCTTAAAGGCTTGGAGTTCAACAAGTAGCCCGCATGGAAAAAGCACACCAGCCTGTGCGATTATGAGGTGTCAATGGGAATAGGTATCACAAGCTAAAAAAAAATACCCATGCAAATTGATATGTAAGGGACTGGATGTAGTGGGAACCCAAAGTTCACCCGTAAGACAATGGGACAATTCCTTAGTAGGGACTCTCAGAATGGAGGATACTGTAACACTGATAAAGCACACAACTATTCCCTGTTTCTTTAAGATCTCCCCTAGTTATTAGGGCCTGTGTGTGATATACGTCACTGGTCATGTTAGACTTGTGCATGTTCATTTATTCATTTAAGATCACTCAGTATCTGATAGGCAAGATAAATGACCTTACAGAAACGCTGTTAAGGCTCACAAAGAATACTGGAAGTAGGTAGAGGAGAATTGCTAGCATGGATGGTTGCATAGCCTCAACTGATGGGATTGAACAGCAGAACTATATGGGAAGGGAAGGGATATATTGAAATGAGTAAGATATGTCAATGAAAATATTACTTAAGAAAAAAAAGAGTTTTAGAAACCCCCTTGGGCAGATTTACTCTGCCTTATAGGTCTGATATGAGTTGGATTTAACTTGATGGCTGTGACTTTTAACCAAATTAAGCCTTTTGTGGTATTGGCAATAAATGCTAGTAAACTGTATTACAAAGTCAGAGAAAATTAGCTTACTATAAAACAGGCTTACCTTTTTTTTTTGGGTAAAATTTTATTGCTCAATTAGTTTTAGCAGGCAAACATCGGTAGTTTGCTTTTGAGCTGTGGAATTATCTCCTTTCACGTACTTTCCCAGTGTCAGAGTGTGAGAATACATTCAATGTATAACTCAGCCTGACTCACACATGAGCCCAACTAGACTCTCATCCTGCTCTTACTGCAGGGAGTGGGTCCCAGCTGACGCCTCCTAATAAAACCAAGCCTCTTGGCATCATCTTGCATCCTCACTAACCCTAACCTATCCTCCAAACACACGGGGTAGTTTGACTTTACTTATTTCTACCTTGGCGCCTTAGCTGTCATCTGAAAATTTAGTTTCTATGATTTTCCCTTCCCATTTCTGTTTTGTGGTTTCTTTTGCCAATTTTCTATATATGCTCTTTCAGAAATCAGTCACGTTTCTTGTTCTAAAAAAATCATATCATTGGTGGTTCTTATAGCTCTTATGACATTTCAGATATTGATGATATCCAGCACGTTTATGCATATGTTGACATCGACATTTCCCATTCTGAAATGGGCTTGTACCAAGAGAAATAGCACTTAAAAGAGGGAAATCAATAAGATACGTGCTAAAAAAAGATACATGCTGAATTGTACTCAAAAACCATTAAGCAGGAAGGCATTGGAATAATATGTAACATTTTGAAAACAATTACCTAACAAGATCATGTATTCAGCAAAATTGTCTCTTAAAACAATGGCAAGACCAAGCTTTTCTTACATAAGGAGGTCATCTGTAAAAGCCAGACCAGACTTTCCCGAAATATTTAGGCAGTTCTTTGGGAAAAGAGCCATTATATCAGACCCGAGATAAGCACACTTCATAACACTGTGTCACAACCTCCAACAAAAGACTTTCCAAAACAAAAAAGCATTACAGGGAGCCTCAGAGATTTAACTAAAAATGATGCTGCTTTATAGTTATGGAACTTTTCTATGTAAAGGGTTTCTTTTCTTTTTTTATGAAATACTCTTTTGGGAGGCTATTACATTTCTTATCACAATCCATACATTCATCCACTCACAAACATGTTACCATCATCATTTTCAAAGCATTCTCTTTCTACTTGAGCCCCTGATATCAGTTCCCCATTTCTTTCCCCTACCCTCAAAATCTCCCTCATGAACCCTTGATAAGTTATAGATTATTGTTTTTCATATCTTACATCATCCTCTGTCATCCCTATCTCACACCAATTGTATCAAGCATATTTGTACACGTTTCCATCATCATTTCCAAATTCTACTTGAGCCCGTGGATAAGCTCCTCATTTTTCCTTCCCTCACCCAGCTTCCCACTCTTGTTAATCCTTGATCAAGTATATCGTTTTATTGTTATTTCCTATCTCACACTGTCCACATTTCTGTTATTTGTCTCCTGTGGAGGGATTCTATATAGCCAACCTTGTGATAGGTTCCCGCTTTCACCCCCTTCCCCTTCCTCTTTCACAACCATAAAGTGTTTCTTAATACCATTTGTCTATATGAAGTTTTCTATATGAATTTATAGAACTTTTTTCTATATAGATAATTTTATATGCAAAGGAAGTCAATTATGATTTAAAGAAATATAGACTTTCTGTTTTACCAGGACTCAGATAAACTTCAGGCTAACTACATAGAAGAGTAATAAATCTACTCACAACAATGAAGTATAATTAAACCAAAAAGCCAGTAATACAAAACCACAATGATCAATAGGAACATAAAATCTATGGACAAAAAATGCATACAGAAAATTTAGAGAAACAAAGAAACGGTCGATATCTCACATATAAACACAAATACAGGGCAACAAAATGACAGCAATGCATCTATGTTTCAATAATCACAATGACTCTAAGGGTGTGCAGCAGAACAGGTAGGGAAACAGACTAATGCAGTCCTCTAGGAGTACCAAAAATAGGCTTTAAAGTCAGGGCATGGTATTCCATCATGCTCAACTGGAAAACACTCCTAAAGGTAAACAAACAGACTTTGAACTATTTTCAGGCTTTTCTTTTTTTGTTGTTGGTTTTTTTGTGTGTTGTTTTGTTTTCTTTTGTTGCTCTGTTTTGCCTTGTCTTGTTTTTTGGGCATATTATCATCTCTGCAGGACTATCTAGATAAGATAGGTGGGATAAGCAATATGGTGGAGAAACCAGACACTGATGGACATGGGAAACAGGGAAGCTAGGGAAAGGAAGTGATGTTAACAAACCCAGGGAGAAGGGACCAACAAGTGATCTAAAACTGATGGCAAGGAGGGTGAAGGAGGCCTAGTAGGGCTTGATCAAGGGCAATGTAACCGAAAGGAATTACTGGAACCCAAAAGAAGGCTCAACATGATAGTGGGACAAGAAAGCAGTAAAAGAAAATAGAAGAAAGAACTAGGAGACAAAGGACATTTATAGAGGTCTAAATACAGGCATGTATATATGTAAATATATTTATATATGTTGATGGGAAAATAGCTCTATGTGCATATATTTAGAGGTTTAGTATTAAGGTAGCAGATGGACATTGAACTTCTACTCAAGTATTCCCTCAATGCAAGAACACTTTGTTCTTTTAAACTGGCATTCCATGGTGCTCACTTTCCCAACATGATTGCTGAACACAAAATGAGAGCATAAGCAAATGGGGTGAAGAAAGCTGATGGTGCCTGGCTATTAAAAGACATAGTGTCTGGGGTTTTAATGATTTATCTCAAGATAAACAAGTTGCCATCTAGCTGAGAAGTCAAAAACCCTATGTGGAAGAAGTTCACCAGCTGAGTGATCATCAGACATTAATAGGATTGGGTATCAGGCATCAAAGAACAAAAAATCAAATCAGCATGAATGAGGGGGAGTGTAGAGTGGAGACCCAAAGCCTATTTATAGCAATTGTACCTCCCTTTACAGAATGGTTGTGGGAGGAGATAAGTTAGGGTACAGTATAGCCCTAGTGAAACATACAACTTTCCTCTAGTTCTTTAATGCTTCCTTCCCACCTCCAATAATGATCCCAATTCTTTTTTTTTTCACGATCCCAATTCTACCTTATAAATTCAGCTAGACCAGAGGATGTACACTGGTACAGGTAAGAACTGGAAGCACAGGAAATCCTGGACAGATGAACCCCTCAGGACCAATCCATCAAAGAGAGGCCAGATACACTCTGCACCTTCCAACTGGTGACTATCTGGCATTTTGCATCATTGTATGGGGCTGCGTGAGTCTGAAAAGGGACGCTTTGGAAAAGTATTGGACTTATGGATTGGATCTGGCCTGGCCTGGATTATTTTCTTGATATGGAATTACTCCTTGACTTCAATCTTTCTCCTACACATATGAGTGCCCCTGTATTTGTGTCTTTTATCAGCCTGGCCTAACAGAATTCTTTTATACAGAAAAGGAAAACTCCAGAAAGGAGATCAAGAAATTAAGACCATTTACCATGTCCTCCTAAAGTGTAAAATACCTGGTAGTAAATCAAACCAGGAATAAAAAAGACTTACACAACAGAACTATAAAACCACAGCAGGATCCCCAAAGAGACTTTGAGAAATGAAAAAGCATGTGCTGCTTGTGGCTTGCATGACTTAACATTGTGAAACATGTCAACATTACACAAGCAGTCTATAGATCGAGTGCCACCCTGATTTACATCCAAGCAGTATTCCTTAATTAGATGGGAAAATAGCCTCCCAAACTCTAAATATCCAAAGATATATTGAAGGAGAAAAACAAAATAAGTGGCCTAACATTTCCCAAACTCAAAACTTAGTATACAGCAATAGAAGTCAAAACAGTGTCATCCTGATATAAGGGCAAACACAAAGACGAGGGAAACAACATTTGAGGACCCAGAAGTAAATCCATGCAGGTGTTGATAACTTATCTCCTACAAATGGTCAAAGTTTCTTCACATAGCACATAGATAATCTCTTTTACATATTTTCTGGCAAACTTGAATACAGAATCCACACCTCAAACTATATACCAAACTAACTCAAAATGGATCAGCTTCTTGGAAAGTAACAGAAACAAAGCTAGTGGTTCTAATTTATGACAGAGATAGTCTCACAAAGATACTAAACACAGAAACAACAGAAGATAAACCAGAAAATTTAAAGATCCCCCCAAATTAATATTTATACTTATCAAAAGACCCCATCAAAAGAGTGAAAACAGAGCTAACAAAACCCCAAGTTTTGGCAAACACATCTTACAAGCATCTATGATATACAGAAAATGTCAACACCTGGGAAAGATAAACAATTTGTGGCGGTCATGTGCGTATGTTAATTTCATGATTGAGATGTAGGGGTGGAGTCTAGCCTGTTAATTTGGAGATAGCCATTGAATAGCCAATGAAGCCTCCGTGTGGGCATGGCTCAGAAATCTCCTGAGATTTCTGGGAAATCTCGCGGTATTTCCCTTGTGAAGATGAGAAGCTATCTCCCCAATTGTTGGGAGTTATTCTCTGAGACGATGAATAACGGAGAAGACAAGATGGTAGTGTCTGATGAGCTGAAGGAGCTGGAGGAGAAGCCACACGGCCTTACCCTGATGGAACCAGTCCTCTGAAGCTGGAGAAGCCACATGAAGACCCCTGCCAGCACTGAGTTGCTTCTACCACCACTGTATTCTGTTGCTGGACCCTGAGCCCTGGAAGTAAGGAACCATGGGGAGACCCCTGCCGGCTCCGTCCTATGACTTTGTGAGTCAGAAGGAGACTTTATAGACTGTCATCGGGCATATGGGCTAATATTGGACTTAAGACTTTGAACTGGACTGGATTGGGATGCTTTCTCAATGATCCATTCCTCTGGCATATAAACCTTACCCTTATATCCGTATGTGCATCTATGAATTTGTTCCTCTAATTTACCTGGATTAACACACAATCCAATAAAAAATGGACAGAAAACTCAAAGAGAAACTTCACCAAAGAAGACATGTATGTGGGTAAAAAAGATGCTCATGATCATTAACCATTAGAGAGATGCAAATTAAACTGCAAGAAGATGCCAACTCACCCCAGCCCATGTGGCACCGATGAGGCAACAGCAAACCACAGAGCAGCAAATTCTGTCCGAGGTGGTGGGGAGGATGGGACTCCTCTTATAGACCCACTAATATCACCACTGTGGAGAATGGCATGGTGCTTTCTGAAAACATTAGAAGTAGAAATACTATATGGCCCAGCAATCTTACTATTAGACATCTAGCCTAAAGAAATAAGAGCAGCACATGAATTTTCTTATGTACAATCAATTTAGGAATTGTTGTATTGCTCTTGTAGATGTATGCATAACTTTGGTCATTGCGGCATTATTTGTAATAACAAAAAGACTGAAATGACATACCTGCCCATCCACAGATGAAATGTACAAACAAGATGTGAAATACTATAGTGCTCAGACTTAAAATGTCATTCTAAAATACCCTTTTAATCCAGAAATATGAGGTCCATAGGTCATCCATCATCTAAATAATATATTGGCTGATAAATTACTTTATACGCCTAGATAGTAGGGAGGAAAGTGTTCTTGAGAGCAATCAACTATATGACACCAACTATATGACAACATTTGCCCACAGGCTATGCCAGAAGGGGCCTAGAAAATGGGGGGGGGGCTGTAAGAGAAGGAGGGATAGGAATAAGGAGAAGTGCTGACACACTGTATGGACCACAATCAATGTCAGGGACAAGTTTATGTATAAATCATTCGATGGGTGGCGTAAGTGGTTGAGTGCGGGATGGCAGCCCGTGGGTTTGGTGGTTCAAATCCAGTGACGGCTCTTAGGAGCGGCACTGGGTGGCTCCCACAACCACCAGAGGGCAGTGAGGACCAAAAAAAAAACAAAAAACAAACAAAATCATTCAATGGGAAGCCAATGTGCTGTGTAAAATTTCACCCAAGGCACAATAATATGCATTAAAATAAAAAGCTCATGAAACATGAATATAGCAGCATTTAGAGAGAAATTTGTAGCTTTCAATGTATAGACGATAAGAGAAGACAAACTGTTAACCTAACGAAGTTTTTTTTTTTTTAAGGTGGATCATTCTCACTCAATATACATAGAAGCAAAAATCCTAAAAATAGAATTTAGCAAGTGTCATCCGGTACTGTGTGAAAGCCCAAAGCAAACTCACTGCCAAAAGTCAACACTAACTCACAGTGACCCTACAGGACAAGGTAGAACTGCCCATGTGGGTTTCCAAGACGGCGACGCTTTATGGGAATAGAAAGCTTGATCTTTCTCGTGTGGAGCAGCTGGTGACTTCAAACTGCCAACCTTGCAGCTGGTAGCCCATTGTGTGATCTCTAAGCCCCCAGGGCTCTTAACACAGGAGAAGGGTAATCAATAACAACCAAGTTGAGTTTGCCTATAAAATCAACAATGATTTTATATTAGAAAAATCAATAGCATAATTCACCACATTAATAGGGTAAAAGAGAAATTTTTATATTAATCTCAAAGGATACAAAATATAAAACCCTTTGATAAAATTTAACATCTATTTACTTTAGAATTTAGCAAGCTAGAAATAAAAGGAGGCTTCTAAAATGTAATAATGGTTATCTATAAAAATATGAGTGTGAACATTAATATTAATGGTAAAGTATCAAAAACCTGTATTTTGAAATCAAAATCAAGAGTAGGACACCTACTAGCACATTTCCATCAATGCTGTATGAGAATCCCTATAAAGTAAGAAAAAGAAAAGATGTGCATTTAGAAAGGAAGACAGAGCTAGTGTGTGTGTATGTGTGTGTCTAAATTGTGTGATTGTGCACAGAGAAGAAATTTAAATGTTGACAAATAAATGATCCCAACTGACAATAGTTTGACAAATTGTATGTATATGCAATCAATTTAGGCATTGTGATCTTGTTCTTATAAACAAGAACAGACAAAATGAAATTTATAAACTAACAATTTAACAAGTATCAAATATATGAAGTATCTAAGAGTGAATCTGAAGGAAACTGGTGAACTAGCAGATTACGGGGTGTGCTGCTAATTGCAAGGCAGTAGTTTGAAACCACCAGTCTCTCCTCAGAAGAGGTTTCTAAAGAAACAGCTACAGTCTTGCAATGTTCTGCCCCGTCTTGTCACATCCCTATGAGGTGGGATTGACTTTACGGCAGGGGGTTTGGTTAGTTTTGGACAAAGTCACCGTGTAGGAAACTCACAGGGGGTAGTTCTCTTTCCTTTAGGGTCTCTCTGAGTTGGAATGACTCAATGGCAGGGAGGAAGAAGAAATCCAATAAAAAATGAGAAAGATCCCCATAGAGAAAAAAATGCAAAACTTTATTGAAATACAGCAACCCCTCTAATGACAAACTCTAAATAGATTGAGCAACATGACATAGTAATAGATTAGAACACTCAGTAGCATAAATGTGTATATACTGTTTCTAAATATAAATACATTTATGTGTGTGTAGTTTGAGAAATTAATCTTAATTCTTTTCTTTTTATTCTCCAAACCTTAACCCTAGATCCCAGTTTTTAAAACAAATGCAGAGAATAACTAAGAAACTATTGAAGAAGCGCTGGCAGAGGGCTTCTTCTACTAGATTCACTTATAAAGACTTAGACACAGTCTAAACCGCCAACCCCAAATCACGCCCACTGTCTATGACTCACAGTGACCCTACTTTGGGTTTCTTAGACTGTGTATCTTTGCAAGAACAGTCAGCCTCATCTTTTTTTGGGCCGACAATTGGTGGGTTTGAACAGATGACCTTGTGTTTAGCAGCAGCAGTTGCTCCACTGTGCCACCATGGCTGGCTTAGACAACTTGTCGTGCTGTGGTGGCTTTTGTTGTTCCTGGAAGGTATGCCACTGGTATTTCAAATGCCGGCACAGTCACCCAAAGTGAGCAGATTTCAGCAGCACTTCCAGACTAAGAGCAGACAATGAAGAAGGGTTCAGATGTCCATGTCAGAGAAAGTAGGCAGTGAAAACTTTAGGCATTGACATACTTTGAAGACTATGGCCATGTGGGGGTCCTAATTGTATACCTAATTCTTATGTTTGGTGGTTCAAACCCACCAGCCAGTCCCTGGGAGAAAGATGAGGCTAGCTTTGACCGATCCCTCAAGGATTTGCAGTCTTGGAAATCCTATCGATAGGGTTACTGTGAGTCAGAAAGGAACCCTGGCGGCATAATGAGCTACAGAGTGACTGCGAAATGAAAGTTCACCGCTTCAAACTCCCCCACTGTGTCAAGGGAGAGAGATGAGCTTTCTATGCCTGTCGAGATTCAGAGTGTGGGAAATCACCAGGGAGAGTTCGACTGGGTCCTACAGGGTCATGAGTCAGAATTTTCGATGGCAGTAAGTTGTGTGTGCAGGTGTGTCAGTGCAGACAGACAAGCCGATGTTTGGAAAGGACAGACCAGAAACTCATATGGATGCTTCAAATAGAGAATTAAAAGTGGTCATAGCTGAGCCTTGGTGACGCAGTGGTTGAGTGTGGGACTGCGGTCTACAGGGTTGATGGTTCAAATCCAGCAGCAGCTCTCCAGAAACAAGGCTGGGCTTTTTCACTTCCACCAGGGTAGTGATGCGAATGGAAAAAAATTGCAAGCAGTAAAAAAGAGAGAATAAACTTTTCAATAAATGAATGATGTTGGGACAATATTCTTTAAAAGTTAGACTTTCCTTATAATGAATAAAACCATTTCCTAAATATAAAGATTTTAGAAAATGACATAGGAGATTTTATGCTCTGAGGGCAGAGAAGAGTTTTTTATAGAGGACACACAAAGACACTGGCCATAAAGGGAAAAAATTAATCTGTGTCCATACATAGAAATGTAAATCCCCAACCTAAACCCACTGTCATCAAGTCAGTGACTGACTTGCTGACTCAGAGCGCCGCCCCCACCCCCAGGTTTTCTAAGACTGCCGACTCTTTACAGAAGTAGAAATCCCACTCTTAAAATTTAAATCATAAAAATTAAGAGCTTCAATTTATCATAGATAGCAAGAAGAAAAAAGAGTGAAAATTCAAACTGCAGAGAGGAGAAAAGTATCAACAGCATATTAGTGAACACAATGTTCAGAACATATACATCTACCTATGTACTCTCTATATCTATCTATCTATCTATACCTGTATGTTTTTAAAACTGCTGCATGAAATCATGAACTTGATAGAAAATCCCATTAATAAACTCAGTAAAGAATTTCAAGGAGCACTTTTTGAAAGACAAAGACCAAATAATATATATATATATATATATATATATATATGAGAAAAAAATCTTCAATCTTTTAGTAATGGCAGAAAGTGAACTTAAAATTAAAAATGATAGTGGCATTGCACATTGAATAAATAAGCAAAATATTGAAATGTTCTCAAAGACACAGAGCAGCAGGAACACTCACTCTTTCACTGTGGGTGTGAGTACACTGTGACAAACAGGTTGGAGTGGTTTTTATGCATGTAGAGCAATGTTTACAACAACTATGTTTATGATAGCCCCACGCTGAAAACAGCCAGAGTGCTCATTAATAGAATGAACGAATACACTTTTCAATATTTAAACAGCGGGGTATTATTGTATAAAGATGAAAATGAAGACCGCTCTGTACTCAATAGTATGCTGGGTCAGACAAACCAAATCCAAACACACCCGCAAAACAAAAATAAGACACAAATAATACAAGAGTATGAATATGTTACACATAAATCCCACACTTTCAAAACAAAAGTGTATACTTCAAAAGTACATGGGATGGCAAAACTATAAAGAAATTCGAAGGAATTCCTCTAAGGCATTCCGGATAGTGGTTCATTTACGTGGGAAGACAAATGGTGCAGGCAGTATTTTATTTCTTGACCTGTAGTGGCGGCTTCCTGGGTGTGGGGGACTATTTCTGAAGCTGCAGCTACAGTTCGGGTACTTTCTAGATCCGCACACCCCATTCTGGGCCTCATTTTCGTAGCCATGGACAGCCAAGACCCATCGTCAGTAACAATAAGTGACTTATTGTCCTCTTTTAACAGCTGAGAAGTGTCAGTAAATCTTAAATTCAGACTTGCACAGTTGTCTCCCATCTCCTTGCTTTCCTCATTTGGCTAATATCTTTATTATTGTACCTAGACATTTATTCTAATAATTCCAAGTCGACAGATACAGAAAAATTGGTGATCCCAGAAAACCACAACTGTAGGCCCATTCTTACCTTATCAATGCTATAGTTCATATTGAGTGTCGCAATCTATTTTATCTATTAATCTAGTTTCTTAGCAGTCTATGTTTCTGTTGATGCCCCTGAGTAGGACAGGCAGGGTGCACTCGGCGCTCAACCTACAGGCAGAAAGGCCTGTGTGGGCATCTGCTTTCCAGAGCTCTATGATCATTCTACCCTGTGACACATGGGGCCACAGGAGACCGAGCCGACTTAACTGCAGCAGGGTTAAGTTTTTGCTCTGTTTTCTTCAAAATAATGCATCTGTGTTATTCTTCATATATATGTACACACATATATAGATTCTGCATATCATTTTTAGTCAAAGTTAGGGGATCCTAACTGCATATTCTGGTGTACAATTTGCCCTTTGCCCACTGATTATAACTTTGGCTTTTCCTCATTTTATTAAGTCGTCTGCAGGTGTCACAATGGAAACATATTCATTCCCCCGTGCGAGAGTACCATGCCTATTCAACCAACAGTCGCACTTCATTTCTGTTTCAATGTTTTAAGGTGAATAATATGATGGATCTATTTGAAAGTTTGTTTTCATTGTCAAACTATTTCGTCCATTTTGAAAAATCCTCAGAAGTGGAATGGTGAGGTCAAAGGAAATGGCTAGATAACTTTCCATAAAGGCTAGAGCAGAATGCACTCCAACCAGGAAAGCATGACAGGATTCACCACCTGTAGCCCTCCCAGCCTTCAGTGACATTGAACTTGTTTCCTGAAGGGCACTTATGGTACCTGTCATCAGTTTACCAGTTGCTGTGTGGTCTGTTCGCATCAAATGTATTCCAACATTTTGAACATATAATAGGAAATCTAACAACTTATTATACATCATTACATAATAGCTCAGTTTCTTTTCTACTTAGAAATAGACATTTGCCTTTAGTAGATAACATAACATTCCCCCCCCCCCCAAGTTCATGTGGGCTTCAGCAGACTCTGAGCCAGACACCAGTGCATCCCCTACTGCAGCATTTTCTCTGTGGAAAATTTCCCTGTGAACATTATGCCCTTGGAGAAAGTAGGCCAACACTTGGTAAGAAGAGCATGACTTGGATTCTGTGCTTCTGTAATTTCATGCTCTCCTACTTGCCTAATACGGTGGTGGCTTGCTTGTTGCCACTGGTATTTCAAATACCAGCAGGGTCATCCGTCCTGGAGAGATGTGGGAAAGAAGGGCCTGGTGGTCTACGGCTGAGAAAGTGGCTGGAAGCAGGACAAGGTCTAATACAGGATCAGGAGATGAGGCCCTCAGATCAGATCTCAAAATAGGACTGGACAGGAGCTGCCTCCTCCTTGACACCAGTTGAGCCAACATTAATGATGTGGATGAAGTAAAGCTTTCCAGGTCCCCATTTATTGACGCAGCATGTCTCAAAATTAGGAGGAGCTGCAAATATGCAGGAATAGCTGGAACATGGAATATACAAGGTAGGAATAAAGAAAAATGAGAAGTGGTCAAAAATAGATGCTTGAATACTTGAAAGCATTCATGGGCTAACATGAATTGATAATGACCACTTTTAACTGGAAAATCATATGCTGGGTATCTTAGACTGGGTCCTCTAGCTAATCAAAACCAATGAGACACACACAGACATTCAGATAGGTGGAGATTTATTGCAAGGAAATGGCTCATATGTTTTAGAGGCTAACAGATTCCTGTGGGTCAGTTTTCAGGCTGGAGGTATCTTTGAAATCCTGTACCTGCAGGGTGAGGAAGCCAAAAATTGGCAGCAGGTTAGATGGCATGCTGTCGACCACAGAATGCAGAAGTTAACGACTTCTAAGATATAGCAGGCCACGGGTTCATGTTCAAAGAACTTGTCAAATGATGAAAACTGGATGCAGGATTACAATTCAACCAAAAGAGCAGGAGACTTTTGGCAGGGCATCCACAGATTTTCTAAGCAGGTCATATAGTTGAAGAAACTGCCTTTCTATGGATTGCCTTTCTATAGCTCAAAGCAGAGCTCATCATCAGGATATCATAACTACTGTGATAGGGTTTTAAAAAAATCATTTTATTGGGGGCTCTTACAGCTCTTATCACAATCCACACACACATCCATGGTTAAAGCACATTTGTACACACGTTGCCATCATCATCTTCAAAACATTTTCTTTCAACTTGAGCCCTTGGCATCAGTTCATTCCCTCCTCCCTCATGAACCCTTGATAATTTATACATTTCCCCCCATGTTTTACACTGGTCTATGTCTCTCTTTACCCACAGGGTGTTCTGTTTTCCATTTCTCTTGGGAGAGTGTTATATGTAGATCATTGTGATTGGTTCCCCCTTGATAGTTAGGCTTTGTGGGCAAGAATTCTCAATAGTTTAGTAAGTTAGGCTTCTCCCTCATGTTGTAATCTAACACAAGGTAAACAACTCCATGTTGTTTCCTGCTATCAGGATCTGTGGCGGTTATGTACTTATGTTAATTTCATGATTGAGGTGTAGGGGTAGAATCTGGTTTGTTAATCTGGAGATAGCCATTGAATAGCCAATGAGCCCTCCGTGTGGGCATGGCTTTCTCCTGAGACTTCTGGGAAATCTCGCAATATTTCCCTTGTGAAGATGAGATGCTATCCCCCCGGTTGTTGGGAGTTAGTCTCAGAGACAATGAATCACAGACAAGACAAGATGGCAGTGTCTGAGGAGCCAGAGAAGTCACACGACTTGGCCCTGATGGAGCCAGACCTCTGAAACTGGAGAGGACACGTGGAGACCCCTGCCAGCGATGAGTTGCTTCAGCCACCACTGGATGCTGTTGATGAACCCTGAGCCCTGGAAGCGAAGAGCCATGGGGAGACCCTTGCCAGCACCGGGATTCTGCACCCATTGGCTTGTGACTTTGTGAGTTGGAAGGAGACAATATAGACTGGTATCGGGCACATGGGCTAATATCAGACTTATGTTGAACTGGACTGGTGTGGGATGCTTTCTCAGTGTTCCATTCCTTTTGTATAT
Organism: Nesogale talazaci; assembly: GCA_004026705.1. Classification (NCBI taxonomy): domain Eukaryota; kingdom Metazoa; phylum Chordata; class Mammalia; order Afrosoricida; family Tenrecidae; genus Nesogale; species Nesogale talazaci. The sequence goes on from PVJH01008313.1 coordinate 22,894, forward strand.
AAACCCTTTCCTTATATCCATATGAGTGTCTACGAAATTTGTTCTTCTAGTCTACCTGGACTAACACAGGACCCAACACATTTTTATAAGACCAGGGATGATTGCAGCTTCCTAAATCAGGTCACAGGCCTGCTGAATTGACAGTAAGTTCCTCAAGAGTATGATCTACTCCCACTGAACCAGACTGGTTCAATATTGCCTTTACTTGCTGACTTGGATTCTGCATCTGACTCGGTAATCTTTCATTCTTTGGACTTGAGTCAATGACCTGCCACCTGTCGACCCTGGGAACCACCAGAGTCTGCCTTTGGGACTGCTGACCTTGGATTCATCTGCCCCTGTGTGCACTAGCTGAAATACATCTGTTTTGTCATCTTACTTCCTTGCTCATCAGATCTAGCTGTTCCAAGAGCCAAGAAAAACCTCTGGATTAACATCTGACCATGGACTTGGACAACTATGTGAATCATATTCTCGATATAGAATTATTTTTCTGTACCTAGAGTACCCCTAGTTTTGCTTCTCTAGAGAACCCAACTGAGCACAGTAATCAAATCACTGAGAATCATGGGACAGACAAGTTGACACACAGCCTCACTATTACCCTGGGACAACAAATTTAAGAAGAAAGGTATCACATTCATCATCTAAAAGAATTCAAGTTGTATCATGAAGTACAATGCTGTCAGTAATGGGACACTATCCATCTGTCTATAAGGAAAATCAGTTAATATAGATTTTATTCAAACTTATGCTCTAACACTAGTGCCAAAAATGAAGAAATGGGAGATTTTTAGCAGTTTCTGAAGTCTAAAGTTAAATAAATGTGCAGTCAAGAAAATTGCTAGAATTCAAATTTTGAAAACCCAAGGTGAGGCTGCTGGAAAAAAAAAGATCTTGATGATAGAAATAACATGGGAGAATGCATGATAGAATACATATGATGCATAGAACTTTAAAGACTGAAATCCAGAAGAGTTGCAGGATGACATGAAGGACATCATATATGACAAAAGCAAAAGGTCATTAAAATACAGACAGAAAGAAAAGACTAAAATGGATGTCAGAAGAGACTCTGAAACTTGCTGCTGAATATACTTTGGACATGTTGTCAGGAGGGTTTAGTCCTTGGAGAAGATCATTATGCTTGGTAAAGTCGAGGGGTGAGGGGAAAAGGGAAAGTCCCTCAAAGAGATATAATGACATAGCACCTGCAACTACAGGCTCAAGAATAAGAAGATTTGTGAGCATGGCGCAGGATGGGGTAGGGTTTCGCTCTGCTGGACACAAGGCCACTAAGAGTTGGAATAGACCTGATGACACCTAACGGCAACAACAACAACAATACAAAAGGAAGAAGTGATAAAGTCAAAGAACTAAGCAAAATTTCAAAGGGCAGCTCAAGGATACAGAAGACTCACGACATGTACAAAACCTAGAGTTAGAAAACCAAGAGTGGAGAAAATCCTTCACATTTCTGAACTTAAAGGACCTGCAAAAACAAATTCAATCTTCAAATTTATATGTTGAAGGATTCTAGGACCATGAAAATGAAACTATGAAAAAAATATTAAAGGAAGATGAAAGAAGTAAACAGTGCCCAAAACACTTTCAGGAAGGAGCATGCCTTCAGTACCAGTGGGACTAAAGGAAGAGGTTCAAGTTCACCGAAGACACTGTCATAAAACATGGATGCGGTAATTGACAGAATACCAAGTGAAATGTTTCAGCAAACTGACGCAAAGTTGGAAACACTCACTCAACTACGCCAAGAGATTTGGAAGACAGATACCTGGTCAACCGACTGAAAGAAATCCACATTTGTGCCTGTTCTGAAGAAAGGTTCCCAAAAGAAGGTAGAAATGATTGAACAATATCATTAATATCATATGTATGCAAAATTTCCTGAAGATAATTGCAAAATGGCTGTCAGAGCACATTGATAGGGAAGTGCCAGGCATTCAAGCCAGATTGGGAAGAGGCTATGGAACAGAGGATGCTATCACTAATGTTAGCAGGATCTTGGCTAGAAGCAGGAAGTGCCAAGGGGGGGAAAGGGGGCGTTTTTCTGACTATATAAAGGCTGTAGGAATTATAACAAGTTATGGGGAACATTATAAATCATGGGATTTCCAAAACACTTCATTGTGCTCATGGGAAACACGTACATAGACAAAGAAGCCATTGTTCGGATAGAACAGGGCTTGGCAAACTTTTGAGATGGAAGAGCTAATTCTGTCCTGCACAAGACTTTTAAAAATTATTTGAGAGCCTTAAATGTATATTTCAAACAATTTAAATCACCACTCGCTGAATAATATCCTTTAAAGGAAACTATGATGATTTCATGTTCATTTTCAATTTTATGTCAGAGCCTTGTGTATGTACAGAAAGAACTGGATATGGCTCCTGAGCCACAGTTTGCCGACCTGATACAAAACAGGGTGTTTTCTCAGTGGCTTAAAATCAGGAAAGGTGTATCTCAGGGCAGAAGATCAACATTGATGAGGAAGTCCCTTAATGCGATGAAATGGCACCGTGGCTGCAATAATGGGCGGAAACAGGACAATTGTGGAAATGAAGTAGGAATGCACAATGCCACTATGCGATAGTACTGACTTAATGACCCTTGTGATAGTTGGTTGGATTAGGATTCTCAGTGGTTTGGCAGTAATCTTGCCTGGCTTGACCGAACACAATGTAAACACAGCCAATCGGTTGTAAGCCTCCACGATGAGCTAAGAATAGAGTGGAATACAACCCCCTCGCCTCACTACCATCAAGTCAATGCCAACTCATAATGCCCCTGCAGAACAGGGGGAACTTTGGAAATGATTGCTGGCTTTTTGCTGGCTCTAGTTCCTGAATCTGACGCGTGGGTCTCCGGTTCTTTGTACAAGGATCTGCCACGTCGCTTGCTGATACTGGGAATTGTCAGCACCCTTGAATTAATTTGCCTCTGCCACAAACCTGTCAGTTTCCTGAGCATCTTGGGTTCATCAGTCCTCTCAGGTATGCAAGTCAGGAGAAAACCCGAGCCTAACAACTGACTCCTACACTTGGAATCTACCTGGAGCTGGGCTTGCCTACATGTACATCTGCATGAGCCATTTATCAAATAACAACATTCTCTCTCTCTCTAAACACACACACACACACATACCCCCAAATACAATATTTTTCAAAGCTATGTTTTTAAATTTCTTTTCTTTCTTTTTTTTTTTTACAAAACGGCTTTTTTTTTTTCCTATTCTTCATTACACTTAATACATTTGTTGAATCTGCGATTCCATTCTTGGACACATTTTTCAAACTCATTTCTTTGGAACTTTGACCGCATCTTCCTTGGTTTTTGTTTTTTTCTTCGATGCTCACCTTGTGGGGAAAATGTGAACTACAGAAGTTCTGCCCAGCAAACGTTCCCTGTTTGGAGGGTACCTCCTGGTGTACATATATAATAGTATCACTGGCTTGTGTCTTTAGAGAGCTTAGCCTAAGTCAGCATCTAACATCAATTGCACCAAGAAAAATTAGTGTCTTCATATCAGTTCAGTATTTTTGCCAGGTAATTTATTTAATATATGTGTGTGTGTGTGTATGTATATATGGGGAACCCAAAACATCTGGGAATTGCTCTGGCAGAGCGGAGATAACATCAAGCAACTTGCTCTGAGTTAGTGTACCCCATGGTGTCCCTTAGGAAGGATCTTTCTGGTCACAATGAATTTTTTCTTAGAATCAATCTTGCTCATATCTTATTTATTTTTGGGATAGCTGATTTTTTTGTTTGTTTTTTTGGGGGGGTTTCATTGCCTCTGTGGTCATGGGCACTACCCAGTGCTGCTCCTGTGAGCCACTGCTGGATTTGAACCGCCAAGCCCGTGGGCCGCAGTCCCACACTCAACCACTTATGCCACCGGGGCTCAGCCCCTGGGCTGGCTGATTTAAGAGAATAGTGTGTAGCTGTCAAATTTTGTTTTCTGCTCAGGAAAAGTGCTGTAGAAATTGTGATGTTGAGCACAGCTGTGGCGGTCATGTGCTTATGATTGAGATGTAGGGGTGGAGTCTAGCCTGTTAATCTGGAGATAGCCACTGAGTAGCCAATGAAGCCTCTGTGTGGGCATGGTTTTCTCCTGAGACTTCTGGGAAATCTCGCGATAGTTCCCTTGTGGAGATGAGAAGCTATCTCCCCAGTTGTTGGGATTTAGTCTCAGAGACAATGAACTACAGAGAGGACAAAATGGCAGCGTCTGAGAAGCTGGAAGTGCTGGAGGAGAAACCACATGGCCTTACCCTGATGGAGCCAGACCTCTGAAGCTGGAGGAGCCACGTGGAGATCCCTGCCAGCGCTGAGTTGCTTCTACCACCACTGGATGCTGTTGATGTACCCTGAGCCCTGGAAGAGAGGAGCCATGGGGAGCCCCTGCTAGTGCTGGGACTCTGCACCTGACTTCTGACTTCATGAGTCAGAAGGAGACCTTATAAACTGGTATAAGGCCTAATATTGGACTTATGACTTTGAACTGGATTGAGTTGGGATGCTTTCTTAATGTTCTATTCTTCTTGTATATAAACATACCCTTATATATATATGTGTGTCTATGGATTTGTTTCTCTAGTCTACCTGGACTAACACAACAGCTTACAAGGGGAATGCTATGGGAAAAAACCTCTGTACAAGTGACTTTATTTTTTGAAAAATGGTGAAATATTAATTGATGACAGGACTCATTCTGGGTTTCCGTTAACTTCCCAAATGTATGAAAATGACTCATAGTGCATTTGGAGTTCATTTCACTAGGTCAGACTGTTAATCAAGCTTTCTGTTTAGAGGTTCTGAAAAGATTGTGAACAGTGTGCTACAAAAAAGACCTAATTTATGCCAGACAGGAACTGAATTTGCCACCACAATACACCTGCTCTTGCAGTCGTCTGAGTGCAAAAGTTTTTTGCAAAAAACCAGCATGCCTCTCTTGCCCCACGAAGCTTACTCACCTGACCTTCCTCCATGTGACTTCTTTTTGTTTCTGCAAATGAAGAGGGACATGAAAGAATAGCGATTTGATGACACAGAAGAGGGGGGAAAAACAAATAAACAAGGGAGACTGCTTGATCAGCCATTCAAACATGAGTTTTCAAGAATGAGATTGTAGATTTGACAAATATATTAAGTGTCTTGAAGAGTACTTTCAAGGTAATAAGGTTGTTTTATAAAAAAAAATTTAAATGCATATCTTTGAAAATAATTCCATTTTTGGGGGGTACCCCTTCATGGGTATACATATATAAATAATTGTTTAGTTATTCTTCCTTGAGAACAAACTTCTTTAAGCCTAGAGTAATAGCAAGAGCTCGGGTTTGAAAGACCTTTCTGTAATTATTTAAATATGCTAGTTAAAGTAGGGAATTGACTTTGTGACACACAAGTTACTTGTTCGGCTGCTTACTCCAAGCCCAGCAATTCTAAACCACCAGCTTCTCTTCAGGAGAAAGGCAGGACTTTCTACTTCTGTAAAGGGTTACAGTCTCCAAAACTGAGAAGGTCAATTCTAACTTGTCCTATAGTGTCATGATGACTCACGATCGACTTGATGCAGTGAGTTTGGCTTTAGCGTTAAAGTAGGAAAATATATCTTTACTTTTTATAGAATGTAATGTTCTGAATTAAAAATAAGAACTTGAAAAGGGTCACGAGCACCTCAGTATAGGTTAGAGTAGGTGATGGGGAGTTCAGGGCACGCAGAACTCTTGGGAGTTGTAGGATGGTCTGTACTATGAGGAGTTTAGAAAAATCCATCCCTGTTCTTGAAACTTACCTGATGCCAGTACCTGCTATCCTTACCATTAGAACTGTCAATACTTAGCAGATGCCTTTCAGGATTGAGAAACCCAAAGGAAGCTGTTTAAATCTTCCAGAAGATCTCTGCCACCACCCGCTGACTACGTTCAGAGTATAAGGTGGCCTTTGAAGAGCCCCCATACATAATAGCCACAAAGAGAAGCTGGCATGGAATCATTCCCTTGAAAGGGGTAGGATGGGAAGCTGGGTGTCCTGTGATTGTCAAAGACAGATCCAGCTTTGTCATTCAAGAGGATCCCCACACATTGAAGAGGAAACTTGAAGGTGCTATTTCATCCAACCTCCCCAGCTCACCCTTCCCTTACCTGACCTCTGAAATGGAGCCATTGGCCTTGAAAAGCCCAGCGTCTAAAATTAATATTCTTCTCCATCTGACTAAGAAGGAACAGCTGAGCAACATGAGAGCAAGGACCATATGAGTTTAAATAGGGGCTCAAAGTGGCATTTGTAAATGAGGATACTTCCTTTCAGACAGCAGGCTGTCTCTTTTCAGAAGACTTGCATTTTAACGGATAGCAAAAGCTTGTACCAGAGAATTCTAGAGGCAGTTTGAAGTCAGCAACATTTTTTTTTAAGCCATGGAATTAATACTCTACAGTTGGAGTGGTCCAAATTGACGATGTCTTCCTGCACATGGTAACTACCATAAATAACAAGTGGCACTAAGCTTCAGGTCGGGCTTATGTTTGCCATTGTACGTCAGGCATAAATTTTTATTTGAACATATCAGCTTTTAATGTTATTCTGTGGTTCAACTTAAGTACTATCTGCATTAGTGTTCTATGTATACTTTTATAAGTGTATTTTGTTCATAATATCTGTGCTTGCGCTTCCCTATTTAATACATTGCTTAAAGGATAACTGGAAAGATTGATAAAGGTCTATCGTGTGTAGAATTCTAGCTGATAACTGTTAGCTTTTGGCTTGTTGGATGCAAGCCCTTTTTGTGGCTAGAGAGGGAGAATTTTGTAGAGGTTTACGTGGTACATGCTTTGAAATGCAAGAATATTCTTTCATAATACTAGTCGAGGCAATGAAAAAAAATTTTTTTGCCATTCTTCCTAGATGATTTTGGAAGTTGAGATGCAGTAAAAAGCAATTTTCAGACATTCTCCAGCAGAGGGCCCCAGGATTCAGTTGTGAGAAAACAGATCCCAAGTTCGAATTTGAGTCTCCCTCGATCGCCCTTTCTGTGTGGGATCAAATAATGTGCCGATGCATCGTCATGTTTCTTCATTATCATAGAAGTGTCACGTTCAACATTCAAGAGAAGCACATTGTTCAGTGAAAATGCAAAGAAAGGTTCTGGGTCCCTTCTCAATGTGAGCAAGCTGGAAGGAAACAGATCTCTTTTTTAAAACTAGATGCCAACATTTAATTCCCTAAAGCTGCTAACCTTCCATGGTGACTTCCATGGAGCTTGGAAGGCAGAGCGCAGGTCCCCTGCAGTCCTGACTCGCCCACACCCACTGTCCATTCCATTGTCAAGTTGGCCGCAGGTGCCATCTCACTGTAAATAATGAGGATGAATGCCCTCACCAAATGGCCTGAAGGTGGCTCCTTGCTGTTTGTTTTTGCAAGACAATATGAAGAGAAACACCATTTCTCTCTAAATGCCAACATCTGATTCAGGATATGAATATGACTATTTCTCTTTCTAATTTTAGATTCTCCCCCCAGCCGAAATTCTCATCGGTCCCTTCCTAAAATATCAAGTAATATGTAAAGAAGTGATGAGGGCTTTCTTTCTTTCCTTTCTTAACAGCCAAGAGAAAGGGCCGCCCAAACGTCATGATTGCATAACAGTTTACAGACCGGAGACAGAGGTGGAGGAAAACCACGGCCCTGACAGTAACCTAATCGGACTCGCCACCTCAATGCTCAAGGTGAATAGGCTGGAAGAAATCAGCACCTGCTACAGCAGTGCCCGGCTGCGGAAAACGGCCCTTTTCCAGTGCATGGAAAAGATCGAGAAGGTGAAATGCTTGCTGGACGAAAAGCCTCGTGAGCCGGATTCAAGGTCTGGAAAGAATGAGGTAACTATGTGCTAAGGTAGCAGGAGTTTGACCCTAAAAACGCTGGTTTAACACTGTCTTTTCTAATACCCCGTGGAGCCTTTTATTAGCCTTTTTCAAACCCCCTGTGGTCTCTTCTGTCTAAAATTAAGGCAAGTTTATAAATATGAACACCTTCATGGTGGTCTTCTGAGGGTTATTTGTGTAAAACATTCCTTTTGAGTAGGACTCCTGGTGGCATAGTTGTTCTCCACCGGGCTGCTAACTGCAAAGTCAGAAGTTTGAAACCAACAGTGTCCTTCTTTGGAAGTGAGATGGCGCTTTCTCCTTCCAGAAAGTGTCTTGGAAACTCACAGGACAGTTCTACCCTATCCTTACAGGGCAATGTGTTTATACTCATCTTCTTAAGCTTTGGAAATAGTTAAGAGGGCTTGAGAATGTGCAACCACTCCCAGCCTGTTCCACATGGTACTTATCGACTCAGGTGTTAGGAAGGCAAACTTAGAAGAAGAATCATTTAGAATGATGAACCTGCACCTGAAATTCAGCAAAGAACGGTGAGGGGCACAACTTCTAATTTTTGCAAATCCATGAACTCACTGAGTGGCGGTAATGTTGAGTTGTTGGCCATGCAGCTATGTGCAGAGAAGGGGATCTATGTATGTACCGGTTCCTGTGAAACCCATCTTCTCAAGTGTACATCCCAGGGGCCAAAGTTACTATCGTCAATTTTGGTTGGGATAGTAGCAGCCATATCTAGTTTGTGAAAACAGTGTTTATAAAGCACTTAGCACAGTTTCATCACAGTAAGCACTCAATGCTAGCCATCACCATCATCATCATGGATTGGCTTCCCTGCTTTGGCTTAGTGCATTCCCACTCATCCAGCCATATACACGAAACTCCTTGTTGTGGGTCCTGACAGCATTTTGGTCCAGCCCTGTATTCTGTCATAAGTCATTGTTTTAAATGTGCTTGTACCTTTCCAGAGACCATTCTCTTGCAGGCCAGGCCTCTGCTGCTTTCTGTGCACTCCAGACCAGATAGCAATAGTGTTTACTGGATGCACATCTTTAAGTGAGTGCAAGGACCTATTCCCTTCCAGTTCAGAGAAAGGGAGGAGAGTCTCTTGGTGGTGGGGGTGGTTAAGCGCCTGACTACTAGATAAAGACAGGAAGTTTCAACCTACCCAGAGGTGTCCTAGGGGCCCTGGAGGTGTAGTGGTTGTGTGTTGGACGACTAACCGGTGGCTAGGAGCTCCTGGAAGAAAGATGAGGCCCTCCACTCCCATAAAGAATTACAGCCTGAGGAACCCATCAAAGGCTGTTTTTTCTGTGCCCAACAGGGTTGATATGAGTCAGAATCCACTCCATGGCATTGAGCTTTTAGTTTTTAAGAGAAGCGTTGGAAAAAAGACAAGGCTAGCTCCTCCCATAAAGATCAAAAGTCTTGGGACTCCAAAGGGACAGTTTGACCCTGTCCTGTAGGGTCACTGAGCCAAAATCAACTTGATGGAAGTGAGTGAATGAGTGAGAGGTGCCTTGGTGGTGCAATGAGTTACTGATGGGGCTGCTAACCCCCAAGTCGGCATTTTAAACCCACCCTCTGGCATAGGAGACAGACAGATGAGACATTCTGCTTCCATGAGAGTGACCACCTTGTGAAGCCACTCTTGGAGGCCACTCTGTGATCCTATGCAGCTGCTAGAATTGTTATCAACTCAGTGGCAGTGAAGCCTTCTCACTTGTTTTGAGAGGTGCCTTACAAGCCAAGCTGGAGACCTGCTTCTTGAAAGAAAACGCACAGATAAGGCATAGGTTAAGGGAGCCTAAATCAACCTAAAAAGCAAAAAGCATCAATATACAAGAGGATTGTTTATAGGCGTGAACAACTCTGTCTTGTAGACTGTAAGGATTTTTCCCCCCCAGAAATAAGAATAAAGAAAAGTAAAGCAAGGCAAGGTAGCACAGCATTTTTGCCTGTGCCCCTGTGAGCATAACGAGGCACCCTCCTCTAGAATTGGTCTTGGGAAAGCCCTGGCCTGCAGCCCCAGAGTCCCCAGCCCCAGAGCCACATGCTTCCACAGGAATTCTCTGAGAGTCGTTATCAAAGAGTAAAGATAATGAAAAGAAGAACACAAAAATCCAGCCGCCTTCTGAAATGGTATCCTACATCAAGGACTTTTGATTAATCTTGTATAAGACTTTTTGATAATATTAAAATAGAATAATAAAGAATGGGAGTTTAGGCCTCTACTCTAAAAGTTAGTGGAGATGATAGACCACAGAAAACTGCCAAACTTTGAAGTCAATTATTGTGCATTTAGTTTAACTTCTGCACAGGCATTACAGCCAGGAACTCAGCATCTCCTGATGTAAGACAAACACTCAACTTCGTTTTAAATGAAAGAAAGACAATGTAGTGGCTTCTATTAAAAATTATAATGTCTAAAGAAAATCCACATCGAGTGAGTTAACTGCACCCTCCATGGTCTCTTCAGATACATACATTTTGCAAATATTTACATTGGGCTCAAAACACTGGGACTAGGGAAACTGTTTGATGCATTGTCTTCTCCTTTTAAATTGCCTCCTTCGATGTTGTTGATATTTTTCAGTTGGTGGCACTGGTTTGGGGAGATATTTTAAGACTCTGGGCTTTAGAATTGTCACAATGCTACACCTGCTTGCTATTTAAAGATCTGCTATTTCCCTCCCAACACCCTCCCCACCAAACTCACCGACCATTTTGGTGAGGGGTTCTCAAGTTAATTGCATTAGAAATTGGCTTTTCAGTTAAACTAAACTCTATGCTCCAGGGGAAGGAGCCCTGACTGGGTTGCTAAGAACAGGCCATCAGTTCGAATTGACTTGCTGCTCTGCTGGCAAGATGAAGCCTCCTGTTCCACGAGTGATTTCCAATCTCAGAAACTCTATGTCGGGTTGAGATTGACTCGATGACAGTGGGTGGGTTTTCGGTTTAAGGCACAGATCCTGTGACAGGAACAACATGAAGATGTTCTATTGAGTTGGATTCTGACTAAGTGCTAAAAGCCCAATTTTTCAGTCATTGGAACAACTGATTCTTTTCAGGCAAATTTGTAGACAGCCCTTCCTGGCTCAGCACTGTGCTGACAATAAGGCAGACAGAGAAATGGAGCATCTGGACATAAAGGACGCTCGGGCATAACTGTCTGTTCATAAGGAGTACTCAAACGTGCTGAGAGCAGGAAAAAACCAGCTGGAAATTTAGGGTTTTAAGACTTCCATGTTTCCTATGAATTGGTACTTGTTCAGCACAGACCAAGAAGAAAGGTCCACAAACAACATAAAAGAGTTCAGCACCAGGTCTCTTTATAAGATGAGGAAAAAGCAGGAGTTCTGGAATGAATTTTTGGTTCATCATCTCCCCCGGTCCCCCCACCCCCTCCTTTCACCTCAGAGGACCCAGAAGACAAATGCTTTTCATTGTTTCTGTATATTGTTTCTAAGTAATGTCTCAATTCCGTGATATAATTCTTATAAGTGGCCAATACCTTTAAAGAGTGGAACAATGATAAGTTGGAACATTAGCAGTTTTAAAAAGAATTACTTTGGGGACAGCAGACTGCTTCAGAATATTAAGACACGCAATCAGTCGGAAGTTAAAAGCTTTGGAAAGAGAGGCTGAGAATGCTATGTCTCACTATAAACTCCTAAAGAGCAGCCTCAGAACTATCCACATTGCTCCCTGGGGCCCTTGTGCTATGGAGATAGGAGAGGAAGAAAGAATCAATAGCTCTAAATGCCCCGTTCACGTTCTCATCTGGAAATGGTGAAGGAGCCAGAGATGTCAGCAGTAAATCTCTCTCCTCCTCCCTCTTCCCATGGCTACGACAGGGGCCCAAGAGCTGGAGACTCCCAAGTCTTCTTCCTGCAGGACCAGGTCTGGCAGACCTTCCTCCTCACTACAGGGAGGGAGCTCAGAGCAGCCCAGCACCTTGGCAGGGTGTGCGGAGAGTCAGCCAAGTAGCTCAGATGTCTGAAGGTATGCAGACAGAGCTAGCTTAGTGCCTCCCTCCTTTGCCTAGACTGCAGTTAATCTCCACAAGGCCACTCTTTTCTCTTGGGTCTGCAAAACAAATGCTGCATGTCATGATGCCCCCCACTTATTCTCCTTTCTCTTTATCCCTTCTCTCTTGTGAGAAGATTAGCACTGCGAATCATTGGAGAGACATGCCCGGTGGTGCCCTGAAAACAATTTACGTTGCATTCCAGGCACTCTGGTGACACAGGAGCTTAGTCTTGGAAGTTTGCATCACGCTTTCTTTTCAGAAGAGGCTTTAGCTAGTCTTTAATCCCAAGGAAACCTGTAGCCATTAAGCAGATGCCCACTCATAAAGACCCCATATAGGATTTCCAAGCATATAAATCTTTACAGGTGCAGATAATCCTCCATTTCTCCCTGGAGTGGTTGATGGATTTGAATCATCCACCAATGCACTTCCAGTCTCCTTAATCCCATAGGGGATGTGGGTATTTAGAGTTTAGGGTTAGTTGGTGAAAAATATGTTGCATATAAATATGGAATAACAGCATAAGACAATATAGCACATAAAATAGAAATTACATATATAAATGTAGTAACATACATTTCTTAAAATATTTTTGTAAGGCTGAGGATATTTTCTTTTCCTGTACTTAAAAAAATCATTTTATTGGGGGCTCATACAACTCTTATCATCCATTGTATGCAAAGCACATTTGTACATTTGTTGCCATCATCATTCTCAAAACATTTTCTTTCTACTTAAGCCCTTGGTATTAGCTTCATATTTTCCCCCTCCTCCCACTACTCTCTCCCTCATGAACCCTTGATAATTTATAAATTATTATTATTTTGTCATATCATACGCTGTCTGATGTCTCCCTTCACCCACTTCTCTGTTGTCCGTCCCCCAGGGAGGAGGTTATATGTCGATCCTTGTAATAGGTTCCCCTTTCTACTCCACCTTCCCTCTACCTTCCTGGTATCATCACTCTTCCCCCTGGTCCTGAAGGATCATCTGTCCTGGATTCCCCATGTTTCCAGTTCCTATCTGTATCAGTGTACATCCCCTGGTCTAGCCATATTTGTAAGGTAGAATTGGGATCATGATAGTGGAGGGGAGGAAGCATTTAAGAACTTGAGGAAAGTTGCGTATTTCATTGTTCTTACACTACACCCTGACTGGCTCGTCTCCTCCCCGTGACCCTACTTTAAGGGAATGTCGCTTCACCTACAGATGGGCTTTGGGTCCCCACTCTGTAGTCCCTCTCATTTATAATGATACAATTTTTAATTCTTTGGTGCCTGTTACCTGATCCCCTAGTTACCTCTTGGTCACACAGACTAATGTGCTCCTTCCATGTGTGTTTTGTTGCTCCTGAGCTAGATGGCCACTTATTTGCCTTCAAGCCTTAGATCTCAGATACTCTATCTTTGGATAGCTGGGAACCATCAGCTTTCTTCACCACATTTGCTTACACACCCATTTGTCTTCAGTAATCATACCAGGAAGGTGGGCACTCAATTATAAGATTTTTAGTTCTTTGGTGCCTGATAACGGATCCCCAGAGTGGTGCACTTCTTCCTCTTTTCCTGTTCTTAACTAAGTTTTTTTCCACTTATTTTTTCTCTCCATTAAATTTATTTTATCCATCTATTTCTTTTCCTTGCTTTGTGGATTTTTTTAATACCACATATTTCCTTGTCTTTTTCTCTACTCATTGTCTCATTTTTTTATTTTGCCATTCCCTCTTTTTCAATTTTCTAATGACTTTTCAGTTTTCTATTATATTCTCACAGGTGTTCAAAATCACCTAGATTAGTAGTTCTCAACCTTCCTAATGCAGCTACCCTATAGTTCAGTTCTTCATATTGTGGTGACTCCCCCAACCTTAAAATTATTTTCTTTGCTACTTTATAATTATAATTTTGCTACTGTTATGAAACAGAGGACCCCTGTGAAAGGGCTGTTTGACCCCCAAAGGGGTCATGACTGAAAGGTTGAGAACTGCTGACCTAGACAGTATAGAACTTTAAAAAATTTTTTAGATGGATCACATCACAATGCACTAAATTCCAGCATATATAGTTGAAATTAAGTAAAAATTTCAAATATCTGGTTCTTATGAGTGAAGCTTGTCATGATTTTGGAGTAAATGCTATTAAGATATAAATGATAAATTGTTCTTATAGGTATCACCAGTATTGTTGATTGTCTGGGTTGACTAGAGAGAAATATCTAGTGACACTCATATGTGCGTGAAAAAGAGCTCTATATTTAGAAGTAACTATCTAACAAACAGACATTCCAGCCCAGTCCGGATCGAGTCCTTAAGTCCCTCTTCAGGCTCACACAGTCACAGGCAATGATGCAGAATGTGGGAAGATGACAGGCGAGTGCATGCAATTCTGTGGCTCTAGTCGCCGTGGAAGCATCGCAGGGCACTGGAAAGACTCAGTAGCCCACCAGCAGGAAGGTGAAGGCAGAGAGAGGTGGGGGAGATTCCCAGGACCCTTCTTATAAAAAGACCTCACCTTCAAGGAGGCACCATCAGGCTGTGACCTGATTGACAAGTTGAATACCACCCTTTCACTATTATATGTCTTCAACTTGAAATGAAATTTTGTAAATACCGCAATGACACAATCAATATTTGATAGAAGCACATTAAATTTTTTAATAATCACATTTTATTCCATCTACTTCATTTTTTTTAGTTCTCTCAATCTCAGAACTCAATGGCATGTTGATTCTGACCCATAGTGACCCTATAGGATCGAGTAGAATTGCCCTTCTGAGTGTCCGAGGTTGTCACTCTTTATGGGAATGGAAAGCCTCTGCTTTTTCCTGCTGACTGGCTGGTGGTGTTGAACCACATCACCAGCGTTCCTGTATGTTTTCTAGTAGCTATATAACTAGTCCCAGGTTGGATTTTTCTCTGATCTCATTTTATTAAGACATATTGGTTGTCTGCGTCACTCTGTGTATAAGCCTTCCTGAATACCTACCAACCACACTCCAAATGTCCTCTTTGACACCAACTGCAAATGCAGGACTTCTTCCTCTGGCCCAGGCACCAGAGCTAGGCTAGATCTCCCAGATGAAGGGAACACACCGTCCTCCAGATGACTAAGTCTGTTCAAGATTTCAGCATGTCTGCAAGCTTGGCCTTCTCCATGGCATCTTCACTTCTGAGCTAGCAGCTATGCATTTAGCACTTCCTCTTCTCCTGGTGGGAGGCTTGGTGGTATAGTACATACGTGTTAGGCTGCTAACTGAAAGGTAAGCAGTTTGAAACAACTAGCCTCTCCGAGGGGGGGGGGAGGGATGGGACTTTCTTCTCCTGTAAAGAGTTACAGTCCCACAAGAGAAGTTCTACTCTGCTCTATGTAGGGCATCTATGAGTCGGCGCTGACTTGATGGCAGTGAGCTTCTTTAAAAACATTTTTATTAGCCTTACAGGTTCACTACTTCATGTGAAAAACTCACAGAACTCAGGAGAGTGCTGTACTTACGATCTCCATTTTGTTAGAGTAAAAATGATACACATGAAAAGACAGAGAGGATGACGGCTGGGAGCCTTCTCAATGTGGAACGTTTATGTCCCTTACTCATTATTATCTATAACCAACAAGGAGGCTCTTTGAGCTTCTGTGTCCAGAGCTTTTATGGGCCCTATTTCTAATTGATTTAATTTATTGGATGATGGTTGATCTCAGCTCCTCTCGTGAGGTTGGGCTGATAGCACACCTGACATTGTCAGCCCCACCACTAACATGAACTCTCGAGTGTAATATCTGCGACCTCACAAATAGCAAAGGCTCCAATCACAGAAGATTCAAGGGGGTAGAGGTTATTTCTCACCGACTCGCCCATATTATGGAGTGTGCCAGAAATGAATATATGTATCGATGAAAGAACTGCCCCTGCATTGGATGCATGGTGACCCCATGCATGCGTGGTAGACTCGTTCTACAGGGTTTTCAAAGGAGCTCCAGTGTCTTTGGGGGATAAGTTCTGGGCTGCTAATCTTAAGGTTGGTGGTTCAAAATCACCAGCTGATCCTCAGAAGAATGAAGAGGCTGTCTGCTTCCATAAAGATTTAGAGTATCAGAAACTCTGTATAGGGGTTTCAAGGCTGTGATCTTTTGGAAATGGATTACCAGCTCTCTTTTCCAAGGTAACTGCGGGTGGGCTTGAAATGCCACTCTTTGGGCTCATAGTTGAGGGCTTAACCATCTGTGCCACCCAGGGACTCTATGAGATTATTGTTCAGGAAGCAAGGACAGAGGGTACATTCTTTGGGTAAAGTTGATTTCCAGCATTCATGCATATGCATGTACACACACACACACACACACACACACACATGCAAGACCGAGTTGTCAAACAGAGCCCCATTCTTTCATTTAACCCTAGTTGCCTCCTTCTACCTCCTCCTATACAATGCATTTCACCTTCCTTTATTCTCAAGAGCCAGGAGCCTTGGTTATTCACCAGGTGATGGTGAAACTCTTGGCTGTCAGGTCAGTGATTCTAACTCACGGGCTGCTCTTTGGGAGGGAGCTGTGGCGATGGGGGGTGGGGGGACAATGGGTTTTATTGGTCATCAACTTGCTCGGTCCCCCCTCCCCCCTTTCATATACAAGCCACCACTTCTATCACTCCTTCCAGAGGGACACATGGTCACAGAGACTTTAGGACATAAGAATGTGGGTGACTACCTTGCAAACCCTCGATGACCACCAGTGCATAGCGAACTTCTTCAAGGGAGTGGAATTGGTATTGGTTTCCCTTACATCTTTCTGATTTGTAGTTGAATGTCTTCCTTTAGCAGGGGACACTGAGGTTTTGACACCAGGTTTTAATTCTCATCAGAAGAATAGGGGGATCAGTGGGGCTACCCGACAAGGATGGCCCTAAGAGTTTCAGCTAACCTGATTCTTAATCTCCAACCAGAGACCAAAGTAAAGGAAGCCTTTGCTAACAGTATGAGAGTGGGCTGCGGGGTAGTGAAGCATGCCTTTCCAGTTTTGTTGCAGGGACACAGAGAATAGGAATTGTCATTTCCTGACTAGTTGCTGTGAAATTCTACATTCAACTGTGCTTGTCAGGGCCCTAACTCAGATCTCAAAAATATCATAGCCAAGGGGGAAAGTTTGTGATTTTTCAAATTGCATATCCCCACCCCCATCCCTTTGCTCCTTCAGGCAAGGGCAGGAGAGAGTTCTGGGTCAGGGCCCAGCCACTTCCACACATGCCAGCCACTGCGGTGCTAATTGCTCTTGAAGCGGTGACAAGTGCATTCACGTCGGTGCAAATGATCTCTAGCAGACCGCCTCGGCCCTGCACCTGTCTCGGCTCCCACTCACGTGGCCATCCTGAGTTGCCTTTTAAAGCGGCAGATTCCTTGTTGACCGTGTTGGACACATGCATTGCAGGACCCTGCGAGCACTCGAGGCCGTTCGGTGATGCCTGCTGTCCAGGACGGAATGGGGTGGGTGCTGGGAGACATCCTTGTGTTCATCCAGGGGACGGAAGCGTCTGTGAGCCCGTGACGGACCCAGCCGCTCCCAGAGAATGGCCTTCTCTCTGAGAAGCAGAGGCGTGTGGGTTGTCGGAGGTTTGTGGCTGGCGTCTTCACTTGTCTGGCGCGTGATCCGCTCCGCGATGCCTCGGGGGAGCCCCAGCCAGGCCGCTGCACTGAAGGATGCACAGGTAGTCGAAGACGCGGGGGCGAACCAAGACAGGAGGCTCTCTCCGCGCTGTGCTGCCCTGCCTGCCGGGGAGGGTTCGCCAAAGGACATGGATGCCTGCCAGGCGAGTCCTTGCCTGGGACCATGGGACTGGGAGGGGTTGGGACGATAATAGGGGTAGGTGGCACCGCTCAGCATTGCCCAGGGTTGCGTCAGCGATCAGGGGAAACCTCCCAGCCGTTTGTGTTGGATTTGAAAGTTGGCAAGCTGTGCTTGTTTTTCGAGCCGAACATGCTGCCAACAGCCCTTCATTCTCCCGTGTCTTGTCTGAGTTCCCTGGGGCGTCCTTGCCCCAGATGGAGAAGTCCGTCACACAGGCGCTTTTCGAATGGCGATGGCCTCTTCTGCAGAAGTAACCCAGCACGGCCTTCCATGCCCTTTGAGTGGTTGCCCTGATCAAGCCTCTCAAGGGATACCGTGGCTTTTACAGGAGTGGAATTGAGTTGGGGAAATAGAACTCTGAAAGAAGAATTGGAATTCTAAGGATTTAGCACTTTCCAAAAGAGAGCACTGAAGTCTGGGAAAACAACTCGTTTCTTTTCTTTGTCAGATGGAAGAGAACATGATTTAAAAAATAATATCAGATAGCTTAGCATGAATTGAGTCATTGAGTCACAAAGGTGGGTTTAAATTGGAGCTATTCAATCCCCCCCATTACTAACTCCCCTCCCCAGGAGACTTTTTAGGCATTTTTCTACTTGTCTTCCCTCCCTTCTCCCGAAAATAACTGAAAGCAAACTCATTGCCAACCCGTCAATTCTGACTACCTGCCCTCTAGGCTAGAGTAGAAATGTCCCCATGGGTTCCTCAGACTGTGAATCTTTACGGAGTGGCTGGAGATGTCCAACTGCTGGCATGACCGCTAGCAGCCCAGTGCTGGTGGAACAGTGCATTATGCCCTGGGCTACTGACCCCAAGCCCCGTAGTTCAAATCCACCAGCCCCTCCACAGGAGAAGGCTGAGTCTCCCTATTTCAGCAAAGATTGGTGTCTCAGGAACCCACAGTGACAGTTTTGCTGTGTCTCTAGGCTCATTACGAGTTGGAATCAACTTGATGGCAGTGACTTTTCCAAAGGAAAATTTCATACCACAGGTACATATGATTAATGATAATATATATAAAAACTGAAGAAACAGTATGTATGTAACTTGAACAGATCCATATTCTACAGTTAAAAATCCTGGTAGACAAATTGTAATTCAAGTCTTAGGCTGTTCAGTGAGCACATCTTTGATGACAAAATTCCTAAAGATGCTTGAACAATGTTCTAGAAGCATTTATCTAAAGCACACAGGTAGTCTCTCACTCTCCTCCTCCCAACAAACACACCCACAGCAACACATGCACACACCCCCCGAGTGCATTGATGTCAAAAAGAACCACACTTACCATGGTCTTTGTACGACTAGGTTCTTTGGTACTTCTAATCCCCAGCGGTACGAACAGCATGCAGTGTGGTAGTTTAAGACTTGCTAATGCTATTCTCATGCCAATCCCCAAAGACAAAGAAGACCACATTTATGCATACACTTATAACAAAAATAATAAACAAAAAAAATAAACAAAAATTTTAAAACAGAGGTATGAAGCGCATGTCAGAACAGAATTAGGATGGAGTTCTTGGAACTTGAGTCTGTAAGTTGTAGACTATCTGTAGTTGGAAAAAACTTCTCTCTGGTAGTTCTCCATTTTCCCCAGATCCAGTGTTTCACAAGCTGTCTTTGTGGATTTTAGCTATATATCTGCTTTACAATAGCTCTAAACCTATACCTACTGTACTCCCATGTACTTAGCAGTATCATATATAAACTTGAGATTTTATATGTCAACTATAGATTCTCTAGCACAGCAGCACACACACGTACAATTTAAAGCAGGGATTGTCCGCATTATCAACAAGCCATGTAACTTACATGTAGGTGTGCTATTCTGTATTAGGAGAGAACCAAACACCTCCTGCCTTCCAACCCCCTAGTGAGGAGCCTCTGGGCACCTCGAAGCGTTTGGCCTTTTCAGTGCCCAGCACAGTGACTGGGAGCAGCGCACGGTGTAACTGGGATGTCCAGGAAGGAGGGCAGTCTCTGATACCAAGAGCGGGCACTCGATGGTGTAGCGCTCTGTCAGCGCTCCAGAGGCGCCGGCACCATTTTCAGCATTTTGTAGAAATCCTGCCAGAGGGATCCTCCAAGAAGATTCTGAGCCAAGGGCAACAGGGCAGACCTTTTTTGTTGGTAACCGCCTGTAGGGTTGAGGAGTGGAGAGGGGGCAGGAAAGGTACGACGCAGGACAGAAGAAGCAAGTCCTGTTGAAACCAGGGGTACCATCACCCAGTGGCTACTGCTGGCTCAGGGGACAGTGCTGCCTGCCTGGGAGAACACTGGGCCAGAAAGAGAGCTGCTGGCCCCTCCGTGGACTCTGCTGCCCACTGCTGGATGGCCCTGGGATGACTTGAGAAGAGGGGGTTGGGAGAAGGTGCCCAGACGGGCCTGGCCGGCACACTTGCTTTTCTTGCCATCCGCCATGCCACGAGGCAGGCTTTGTGACCTTCCCTCACAGACCCTCCGCCCCCCACTAACTCCTGACTGGGTTGATTCATCTGTATGGGAGCAGATCAGCTGACCTATCTCTCTCGGAGCAGCAGGTGGATTGGAACCAGGGACTCTGCGCTCACAGTTCAACGTTTTCACAATAGCACCACCAGGACAGAGGGGACTCAGTTGTCTGCAGGAAGCACAACTAACAAGAAGGACGTAGAACCCAGAGTCCTCTTTGAACCACCACTCGGAAAGCTCCCGGGCCTGGCCATCTTTTACATAGGAATAAACCATTCAAAAACCCATCACAGGTGCTGACACAGGGCGGAGTGAGGTCTGTTAACTCCTCGAGTGTAGGGCTGGACCCGAATCCCTCTCCAACAGTTCATGTGAGACAGAATCACACACATACACTCCCCCCCCGCCCCCAACCCCATACAACGCTATCGGAAGGGGTCAGTGAAGCATAGTGTGTGAAGAAGAAGCTTTATGAAGTGTGGAATAGTGCAGGCTATTCCTATACTTCAAGGGATCCTGTGCTGGAGTGGCAACTAGTTGGGCCACAGTCCACCAGGTCAGCAATTTGAAAACAGGAGCAGCTCCGAGGGGGGAGGGAGGGGCTTCCCACCCCTGTAAACAGAAGACGGCACAGGGTCAGTTCAACCCTGTCCGATAGAGGTACTCTCAGACGGCTTTGACTTGATGGCAGCGAATGCAGTCCATTTCTGCCTACTGCCTGTGTTCTGAGCAAGCTTTTAGATTTATTTGCAGTGTCTAATTAGGGGAGCGTGTCCAATCAGTAATCCTTTGACCATGCTTAAGCTAACCTGTGCGGATTTTGGTCCCAGGATTTGCCTATGCTTCTCCAGTTTGGGGAGTCTATGGGGCACAGGGAGTGGCATTTTCATTGTGAATGGGCATAGTGGTTCATAGATGAGACACTTAGAAGTCTAGAGTACAGGGGACCTTGGTGGTCAGCTAATAAAAATCCTTCTTTGCTCTTGAAAATCCAAGACTGAAGAAGCTGAGTCTTGCCCAAGACCTATGACATGGCCAGAACATGCCTGCCTCAGGCTGGCCGTTTCTCTCAGCCCAGGCCTGCTCTCACCCTTGTATTGCCATCTACACCTTCATTTGTTCACAGCCGACTTGCTGTTGGTTGGCAGGGGCAGTCCTGTGCCAAAGCTTCTGCCAGCGGCAGGGTTTTCACAATTCCAATGGTGGTCATCTTCCAGGCATGCAGGCCTACAGGGCTGGGCAATTTAGATGGTGAAACCCAAAGTCTAACGTCTTGGTGCTGGCCTTTGAGCTTCAAACGTGCCTCCACTCCTTTAGAGACCGGCCTCCAGGCAATGATCTGTGCCTTGTGTTGGTTGACACTAAAGCCTCCTCCTTCGAGTCTGGGCCGGGAGCTGTCCGTGGCTGGTGAGAACACTGAGACAAGCCACGTTTGGTGGTGGAGGTGCCTGGAAGTCTGCAACATCAGTTGGCAGGCCAGAAGGAAGAGGCATAAGAGGGTCAGCAGGGCGGTGTTATGATCTGTGGTTCATGAGGATGTGAAAGTTTGCCATTGTACGTTTGTTTCCTTGGAGACCAGGATGGCAGATTTTGTGTTGCATACTTTGTACATGTTGTCAGGAAAGACCAGTCTCCAGAGAAGGATATCCTACTTAGTAAAGTAGAGGGGCAGCAACAAAGAGGAACATCCGGAATGAGATGGATGGACACAGTGGCTCAAGCATAGCCACACTTGTTTTTTCCCTAATGATTTTATTGGGGGCTCTTACAGATCTTATAACATTCAATACATCATTTGTATCAAGCATTTGGACACATGTTGCCATATTCATTTCCAAATATTTTTTACTTGAGCTCTTGGTATAAGCTCCTCTTCCCCCTCCTTTTTTATTTTGTAAATCATTTCATTGGGGGCTCATATAACTCATGATCCATACACACCTCGTTTATATGCAGGCCTCATTTGCACACCTGTTGCATCATCACTCTCAAATCATCCTCCCTCCACTTAGACCTCCAGTACCAGCTCCCCATATTTCTCTTTTCCCCTCCCTCCCCTCCCCATGAACCCTTAATAATTTATAAATTTTTATTACTTTTTCATATTGTACACTGTCCAATGTGTCCCTTCACTTACTTCCCTGTTGTCTGTACTCAAGAGAGGAGGTTATATGTAGATCCCTGAATTTGGTTCTCCCTTTCTATTCCACTGTCCCTCCAGCCCCCAGTATCACCACTCCCTCCACTAGGCCTGAGGGATCATCTCTCTTAAATTCCCCATGTTTCCGACTCCAGTGCACATTCCATGGTCTAGCTGGATTTGTCAGGAAGAATTTGGATCATGATAGTGGGTGGGAGGAAGCATTTGAGAACTAGAAGAAAGTTGCATATTTCTTCTATCTGTACCTTGACTGGCTCATCTCCTCCCTGCGACTCCTTTGTAAGAGGATGTCACTTCACCTATTGATGGACTTTGGGTCCCCAATCTGTACTCCCCCTCATTTATAATGATATAATTTTCAGTTCTTTGATGCCTGATAGCAGATCTCTTGGACACCTCATGATTACCCTGACTGGTGTGATTCTTCGATGTGGACTTTGTTGCTTCTGAGCTGGATCAAGTCTTTAATCAAGTCTTTAAGACCCCAGACACTGTATCTTTTGATAGCCGGGCACCATCAGCTTTCTTCACCACATTTGCGTATGCACTCACTTGTCGTCAGCGATCCTATCAGGAAAGTGAGCGCGCAATGTTGTGATTTTTTGTTCTTGAAGCCTGATAATGGAGCCCTTTGACACCTCGTGTTCCCACAGGCTGGTGTGCTTCTTCCTTGTGGGCTTTGTTGCTACTGAGCTGGATGGCTGCTTATTTACTCAAGACATAGGCACACTTAGGAGGATGACGCAGGACAGGGCAGTTTTTTGATGTGTGGTGCACAAGGTCATTGGGGGTGGAACTGGCTTAGTGGCACTTGCATGTACCCATCCTTTTGTCGTGGTTCAGGGCTTTCACTGGACCTAAGTCGAACCAAACCCACCTCCTGGGGAGGTTTTGACTCATGGAAACCCAATAGGACACATTAGAACTTCCTCTTAGGATTTCGGGGACTGTACGTCTTCACGGGGAGTGGTCAGCCTTAACGACCAGTGACCTAGGTGTTACCTACACAGTGCTTAACCCTGCCGTGCCAACAGGGTGCCTTCTACTAAGGTCACAGGGTGATAAGTATACCTGTGATCATAAGGTGACCAGACGTCCCGCTTTTTAACAATTTAACAATGTCCCGTGATGGTTTAAAATGAAAATATATTACAATACTATTTTTGTGTTCTATGAAAATTTTTGTTGCTCCATACAGACCAAATTTTTAAACAAGAACCTCCTCCTGCCCACCCTCTCCAGGTCAATGGTGTCCTGCTTAAAATCTGGTCACTTTACATGGATCATACATGGATCTAATTAGGTTATAGTCTTTTAAAAGCTTATGTTCAGATTCTAAATTATCCAATAGATTTCCAATCCCATTTCATTAGGAGTTTCCCTTGTTTTCTCCTTTACTAAAGCCGAAGTCTGTTTACATTGGACAGCAATCATGATCATTAAATATTAGGTGGTTTATCTGTGGTCCAGCGCTGGGCTCTGATTTTCCACTCATTATCTCTGTTAAACCTCCCACAGGAGCCAGGACATGGATACAATTACTTTGTTTATACAGATACAGTAAACTGAGTCTAGAGAGATTAGGAACTTGGCCTAAGTGATGCTCCACATGCTGAAATATCACTTTTTGAATAGATTTCCTTATATCATATGTAAGGTGAGCAGAAGTCCTGCCGCATTTTAAAATTAAAATAACTATATTGCAATACTAATTTTGCGTTCTATGAACATTTTTGTTGCTCTCCCATTATAGACCAAATTTTTAATCAAGAACACCCCCCCCCCCCCCCCCCCCCCCACACACACACATACATCCATATATCAATGGTGTCCCGCTTAAAATCTGGTCACTTTATAGTTATTTGTAGGAAATTTAACTACATGATCACTAATGGATTTTTAAAGGATGATTTACATTTGAGTTATATTATCGTCACAAGAGTTCATATTTGGGTTTTTTTTGGTGGGGTCGTGGGGATGGTGGGTCCCCACATCTACAGCAGACAGGAACGGTGGGAGTCTTCTCCGCAACGGCGGTGTGGCCTCGCCCTCTAGCGGCAGGACATTGCAAAGGTTACCGAGGCAGCACATCCTTCAGCGAGGGCGCTGGCAGGGAATTCTTGCTTTATTGAGATGGGAGACTTGTGACTGCCAACCCAGTGCGCCTTCAGCACCTAAAGGGTTAACCGACACAGGGGAGACCAGGAAAGCGTATATTGGAATTGTTTTTGGAATGATTTCCTCAAGTATTTAATAATGGCAAGGAGCCTTGGCGACACTATCTAGTCAGCATTGGACTGCTAACTGCAAGGTCCGTGTCTACCTTCTTTAAACCAAACAGCCAAGGTCACTGTCATTGAGTTGATGCCAACTCCAGGAGCCCTGGCGGCCACCTTGGGAGAAAGATGGGGCTTTCTACTACCATAAAGATTTACAGTCTGGGAAATTCAGGGGGCCCTGTCCTTAATGTCTCTAAGAGTCTACCTTCTTAGAACTTTATTGATCATAATTAAATCTTGACTGTTGAGTGGAGTTTGCATTTCATTAAAGACAGACCAGGACGGCGATCAATTCACAGATGATCTCATTGTATAGTCTGAGGGCTTACTATTTGTGCAGGTTTGTTACCAAAATGCTTTGCCTAAGAATGAGAAAGTATCACGTGTCCTGTGCCACAGTCTGGTTTCAGACACACTCTTCAGTTTCGTTTCTACTCTTGCTGCCCCTGTGACGCTGAACGGTCTCTGCCAGACTCTTTCCTCTGGTCCTCTTACCTGCACAGAGCTGTTGTAGGAAAATAAAAAATCCCCTGACAGGGTTTGGCATAGAGAAAGTGCTCAGTAGATAAAAGTGCATTTTTTTGGGGGGGGGGCGCAAAAAGTGCATCTTTTCATTATTAATGGCAGCTATATTTTTGCAATGTATTAGGCATTCCATGCCCCTACCCCCCGCACCTCCCTCCCCCCTCCTGTAGCCTGATCTCTTTTCTGTCTCAAGTTCCAGATTTCTCATATCCTAGAGAAGATGAAGAAGCCTTGGGCGGCAGCGTGGGTTAGATCTGGGCCTGATAACAGCCATCATTGGTTTGAACCCACCAGTACGTGGGGAGGAAAGAGGAGGCGATTTGCTTTCATAAAGATTTATATTCTCAGAGCTCCTACAGAGGAGGTCTTTTCTATCTCCCAGAGTAGCTAAGACTGGAATCACTTGATGGACAGTGGGTTTGGAGGACATTGCCTTTCGCTCCCCTACGGCTCTGTGGTTGCCGCGGGGAGGGGCTGCAGAGTCGGTTTCCAGACCCTGTGTCCACCAGCAGAACGCATAGCTGAGCCCGGTGCCGCCCTGGCAGTTGTTCTTGCGCGCGAGCTCGCTGCGGCAGCCACGGTGGCAATCCATCCAGTCAAGGGTCTTCTTTGGCGGCTCTTTCACTTGCCCAGCACGATGGCCTTTTCCACAGACCGCCCTCCCTGAGAACGTGGCCCTGAGAGGAAGTCTTGCCGTCCTTGTTTCTCAGGTAAAGTGACCAGACGTTCCACTTTTTAACATTTGTACTGCGTCCCGTGGCATGTTAAAATGAAAATAAATACATTACAATAGTATTTTTGCGTTCTATGAAAATTTTTGTTGCTCCATATAGACCAAATTTTTAATCAAGAACACTTGCACCCCACACCCCACCCTGGGGTCAATGGTGTCCCGCTTAAAATCTGGTCACTTTATTCTAAGGAGCACTCTCATTCTGGCTATATTTCATCCAAGAAAGATTTGTTTGTTCTTCCAAAAATCAATTATTCAATAATCCTCACCAGCACCGTAATTCAGATGTATCAATTCCTTTTCCATCTTCCTTATTCAACATCCATCTGACACCTGCACACGTGTTGACTGAAAATACCGCAGCTTGAATCAGAGCCTGGAGCTCCCACACATCCGAACGGTCTCCCACAGCAGATTGCCCCATGCAGTTCTTTGTTTGATTTCTCGACTGCTGCTTCTGTGAGCACTGATTGGAGATTCATGGAAGATGTAACCCTTGATAATGTCAGTCTCTTCTCAGCTTATTATGTTATGAATTGGTCAAGCTGTGAGGATTTTATTTTTCTTTGCATTAGCTTTCAACCCATTCTGGGGGCTGTAGTCCTTAATCTTCATCAGAAAGTGTTTCATTTCTTCCTCGATGCAGCACGTAAGGTCGGGGCATCTGTGTACTTTGTGCATTACTAAATCTCTTCACTTTTGCTGCTGGACTCTTTATCATGTCGTCCAGCTTCTTGGATTATGTAGTCAGCATACACATTGAATTAGTATAATGAAAGGATACAGTCATGATGCACATTTTTTTCTTGACTTTAAACCGTACATTATTTCCGTGTTTTGTTTGAAAGGTTATCTCTTAGTTCATGCATGGGTTACACAGGAAGTCTTCTGGAAATTCCATTCTTCTAAATGCTACCCATAGTTTTTTTTGTGATCCACACAGTCCAATGCTTTTGCATACTGAATAAAATACAAGTAATATCTTTCTGGTGTTCATGCCTCTACGTATCCACTCTTTTGGTGCTCCATAAACTGGGAAAACCAATGGAAACAACAAAAACAAAATCAAAATGAAACAGGAAAAAGGATAATATGAAAATAAAGAGTAAGAAAGAAAAGACCACCGTCAATATTAAAATAAGTCAGAGAGAAAATTTCTGTAGGGGAAGAAAGAGGTGAGAAAGATTTAAACCTAGAGCAAATTCAGATTTGGTCAAGAGGGAGGCCAACTGACCAAATATCATCTTAGACCATGGTCCCACCCATCATAATCCAGTTGGCAATAATCTCTGTCTGATGGCATCGCCAGTTGAGTCCCTGAGCTGTGACTAGAAGGAATCGCCAAGAGGCTGAATGGAGCCAGATACTCTGCAGAGGAATTGTGGTTCCACTGTACTCCATAGCCTTCAACAAAGTGGGCATTCATAATGGAAGCTCATGATTCTGCTCACGATTCTGTCATCTTTGGATCACACAGACTGGTGTGCTTCTTTGATGTGGTCTTTGTTGACACCTCATATGAATTGCTGCTTGTTTGAACACAGCCTTTAAGACAGAATCCATTTGTTTTGCCCATGGGTTCTGAATGGCTTTGACTTATTTTTGCAGTCATATTATGACAAAAACAAAATCCAACAAGAACAACAATAAAACAAACCAAATGCAGAAAAGCAAAACAAAAAAGAAAAAAACTGTCCATCTTCCTTCTGGGGTATACTTATTGATAGCATCAATAATATATCTAGTGACATCGAATTTAAGATACTGTTGATACGAGGAGTTTACGCAAGTGTAGTTCAACTGCAAGCTTCAATCCATGAGCTGTTGCTTTGTACAGATTGATTTCTTAATTGATTAATCTCTGTTTACATTGAGTGTAGGAGTTGGTCTAAGGGAAGATTTCTTATGGGTACAGATCCTTGCTTATCAGATTAAAATCTGTCACTAAAGAAAGGGGAGCAGTGAGGTATTACATATACGGTGGTTCTGGATCCCTTTGAAATGGACACCCACTAAGCCCGGGGTCCCACCGGGGTCCAATGACGGCCATGTCCATAGTCTTAGGGTGGGCATCTTTTGCTTCCTCTCCCATTGCTTTGATAGTCCTAAGTCCTAGAGGACAGGCTGTTTTGAGTAGGGTCCAGTTTGTTCAGTCAGGTTTCCACATGGAGTCCTTCTGGTGTGGCCCTGGAGGGAAAGGCCGTGTTCCCTGGACAGCCAGTGTCTAAAGTCATCATTGTGTTAGTCTACCCCTGGCTTGTTGAGGGTTGGATAGGAACATCTTTGTAGTGTCTATCTAGGACCATCGAATCGGGTTTATTCACCTTCCCTGCAATTATTGCTCATCATCTCTTCCAATGTGAGGTTGCTCCATTCCCACCAAGAGAATTATCAGTGCCTCCTTTGACATGCAGATGCTTCCCTGGCCTGGTCTGACCTTGATTTTGCAATTGGATTCTCCTGGTATCCCTGGGGCGAGGCTGCTGCTTTAGCACAGCCTGCTGCGATGTAGTATCAAGTGGACCGTCTTCTCCCTTTCCCTCCTTCTTGATGGAGTCTCCTCTTTTAAGGCTATTCTTACCTTCATCCTCTATTCCCAGAGATGAAGTTAATTTGATTTCTATGTATTTCACCTGGTGAAGTCCACATATATAGTCACCAGTTGTACGGTTGAAAAAGTGGTAACTGCAATGAAGAAACTGCTGGGTTTTCAAAGTTCTACCGTGGATTCTCCAGCGCTGTTTCCCTCACCAGGGACATGTTGCCGACTGCATACTGTGCCTCCCTCTTGCTTGGCAGCTTTTGCATTCCAGTGGCTAAAAATAATCATCTCTGCATCCTGATCGCATGTTTGATCAGGTTTAGACTGAAGAAGTGGGTAGGGAAAAAAAAGAAGTGAGTAGGATGCTTTTATTTCTTCATCTGCAGCTTGACTGATTGGTGCATAAATGTGAACAACAGTTGTATTGCCTGGACTTCCTTGGAAGGATAGGGATATTGACCTATCACAGTCAGAACTAGTTTTTAAGACAGATCTTGAAATGTTCTTTTTGATGATGTATTGCACTGCCAGTCCTCTTGATTTTGTCAAGAGGACAAAGTCAACCATAGACTATCTGATTAAAACTGGCCAAGACTAATCCATCCCAGTTTGCTAATGCCTAGGCAAAGGACCTGTTTGCATTCCATTTCAATTTGATGACTTTCAGATTTCTGAGATTCCTGTTGTGCTTCTCATTTTGTGCTTTCACTGTCCAGTCACTGCCAGTTAGAATTTCCTGGATGGCAACAGGTTTGATTTTTGAAGATATATAGATGCATCAAAATGCTTATGGAAAATTGAAATGACAAGAGAATGATTTTTTCCCCATGAACTCTTAAAGCTCCCTCATATGGTTATGTATTCCATAGATTCCAAAATATATACCATTATATGTGTGCGCGCACACAGTCATACATTTTTCCCAGCAGTGTCTCGGGCTGTTTCATAGGAGTCAAGCCAAACGAATCCTTCCCTGAGCATTTCAAGAGTTTATTTTCCTTGATAAAGTAACTATATCTAACAATAGTTCTTTCTGTTAGGTTTCCCAGGCAAAGTGCCGATGATGCAGTAGTGCAGTCAAGCCAGTGGGTGAATGCTCCTTGCAGCGCCTGGTGGGTCCTGCCTTGTCCTCTCTGAGGAAGGAGAGGAGCAGGGCATGGGGAGGCACTGACAGGAGGTTTGCATAGTGGGATGTTGTGTTAGTCCAGGTAGACTAGAGAAATTCATAAACACGCATATATGGGTATAAGGGAAAAGTTTATATATAAGAGGAATGGAACATTGAGAAAGCATCCCAACCCAGTCCAATCCAAAGTCATAAGTCTGATATTAGTCATAAGCCCATATGTCTGATACCAGTCTATAGAGTCTCCTTCCGGTTTGTGAAGCACATGCAGTAGAGGTGTCCTGGCACTGGCAGGAGTCTCCCCATGGCTCCTCATTTCCAGGGTTCAGGGTCCATCAGCAGTATCCGTTGATGGTAGGATAATCTCAGCACTGGTAGAGGTCTCTCTGTGGCTTCTCCAGCCCCAGAGGTCTGTTTTCATCAGGGCAAGCCCATGTGGCTTCTCCTCTGGTTCCTCCACTCTCCAGGAATCAGGATCGATCAGCATGCTGTCATCTCATCTTGTTGGTAGTTTGTTTCTGGGAGACTCAGTCCAGTCTCCCTTCTCCAATTGGGAAATACCACGAGATTTCCCAGAAGTCTCAGGAGAAAGCCATGCCTACACAGAGTCCTCATTGGCTATCTCCAGATTGACAAGCTAGACTCCAGCCCTAGACTCCCAATAATGACATTGACACAAGTACATGACTGCCACAGAAGTCCTCAGTCCAATGGCCACAACACAGTGGTGGTCTAAGAAAGCCAGTCCGTGCTGAGTGTTGGCTGTCCTGGCATGTGCTAAAGCCCTCTGACACCAGTAGCTGCTGCCTAGCTGGCATTGGATGCCTGTGGTCCCACCCATGGGCCCCATACAGGCGGTTTCAGGAGTTAGGAGTTTGACTCTGAGTCACACAGTCAAGAGGAAGGGTCACTGGTGTCCCAGGCTGTGGGTCTATCTGGGTTTTGCCACTCATGTGGCCTTAACTGTCAGCAAGTGAGGTGATGCACCAGCACTTATCTCTCAGGGATGGGAGCCCCTGTTCTTGGGCAAAGTTTCTCAAACCCTCCTTGGTGCGTGCTCAAGAGCCCAGGCTCCTCAGGCTCCCTAGAACAGGGGTCTTGTTTTAATGGCCCCTCCCACTAGGGGTCCCTATGAAAGGGGAGTAAGTACTCTTCTAGGCTACAGGGGACTTTCCCTTGACACCCACAAATGGGCTTCTCTGAGGTGATGCCACTGGGTAACTGAGAAGAACAATACTGTGTTGACTTTGCTATAAGATGACGTCTGTCTGTCTGTCTAAAGTCTGAAATATTTGGCTTCTTCCTGGACTGGCTAGCCATCATTCCTTTGACGGTAAAGCTAGTCTCTCAAAAAATTGTTTTGTTTCGATTACAGCCAAGAATTTTTTTTTGTCTCACCGTTCCTTACCTTGACTCTAAGAACCTAGTTCATGTTCGCTTTTTCTTTGCCATGAGAGGAGTCATTCAAATAGGATAAAATGGTAGTAAGGGTGGAGGACCAGAGTCTGCCTCTATTGAGTCATCATCTCTCAGGGGCCATTGAAATCTACAAGTGCACGTGAAGACATCATCATTGTCCCACATTTTCTCTCTGAGGGCAGAATGGAGATCCCCCTGGTAGGGCCCGATTTCTATCACTGAGGTTCTCATCTCAGCTCCGCCACTTATTATTAACCACCGAACTTTGGGCAAACATCCAACCCCTACACGCCTCAGTTTCCTTATTTGGAGAATAA
Organism: Nesogale talazaci; assembly: GCA_004026705.1. Lineage (NCBI taxonomy): Eukaryota > Metazoa > Chordata > Mammalia > Afrosoricida > Tenrecidae > Nesogale > Nesogale talazaci. The sequence continues at coordinate 54,207 of PVJH01008313.1, forward strand.
AGTTGATGACACGATGCATCTCTTGGATAGTTCTTTGCACTGAGCAAGTATGACACGATTGCTAGCTCATATTGCTTTGCCTTTTGCTCCTGCCCTTGCTTTCATGATCTTCAAGGTCTCTTGGACTCTGGGGATTCTGAATTCTTGAAAGTTGTAGGATCTTTTATTGGATCGACGTATTTCCATGTCTATGACAGCTTTTCAACTTTTGCATCAGTTCTTTCAAGACGCAAATAAGGAATGTTCTGTCTGATTCAAAGTTTGCTTTTCTCATAGCCAGCAGACTCAGAACCCTTTTTCTGATACAATGCGGGCTTCTTGTAAAGTGGCATGAGAAATAGCATGCAGTATTGGTACTTTGGTAATATGCGTAACATATACATGTATAGCTGTAATATGGAATATGCTATGCATTATGTAGTAGATGCAGAGATGGAGGGCAATGGAGGCTCCATGGTAGAATTCTTATAGTTCATGTGGGAGACCCGAGTTCTATTTCCAGCCAATATATTTCACTAGCTATCATCACTCATCCGTCCATGAAGGCTTGCATGGGTTCCGATGCTGAACAGGTTTTAGGGAACTTCCAGACTAAGAGGGACTAGGAATGGTCTGGTGATCTGAAAATCAGGCAAGAAAAGCCTCATGGATCACAGTAGTCCTATCCTGTTGTGTGTAAGCCCATAGGATTGGATCAACAGTCCCTAACAGGAACATATGTGAAACATTCACATGTAGACACATACTGTATAGAAAACTAGCACCACTGAGTCACATCTGGCACAGAGCAATCCTCTCTGGGGTTTCTGAGGCAGCACACCTCTATGGTAGCAGATGACCTCATCTTTCTTCTGCTAGAGAAAACCAATAGATTAAAAATAAGTTCAAGAGGGGATATAACACAAAGGTTTACAGAAGTACTGTGATGAGGATCATTTACCCCGTGAGAAATCAGGCAGAAAGACCTCTCTCTGCCTGTTATAAAGAAGCTTCCTTGAATGCACTTGAGCAATGGCATGGAATCCAACCCCAGTATTATTCATCCTGAACACATCCACAAATAGATGAAGAGGGCAGATGGGGACAGAGGGTCAGGGAAGGCTTCAGGAGAAAGAATGTTTGGGTGAAAGAGGCCTAGCTAGGAGGAGGGAGACTTAAACTTTGCAAAGGAAGGTCACTTTGGGAAAGGACAAAGTACTGCCAGATCCCCTTGACCTTTCCTGTAAAGACCCTTAGAGTTTTAGTGTTCTAGCTCTGGAGGAAGATTTGGAAAATGCTGATCCCAGTACCTCTTCAAGACCCTCTGTTTCACTAGTTCAGGACCACTCAGGAGGCCCTAGTGTTATCAGAGTCACTGTTGAGGTGGCCAAGAACTCTTCTCCAACCAGCTAGGGTCCACTTCAGACAGGCCCTGTGGCTGCAGCAATCATGACCATGACTACGTGGACCTGCACTGTCTGTTCTGGTTGCTTCTGAGGAGCTTCTTCAGTGCTTCCTGCATACCAGAAAGCCACCAAGATCTGCATGGGAGACAAAAGAAACTGGGCTCACCCATCATTAGTGCACACGATGTTCAAGCTGGAAAACGCCCTTCAGATTGCAAGCAGGCATTTGAAAGATGGGGTTAATTATCTGCTGTTGGGCAAAATAAATATATATTGTGTTTTAAGGGATTCCCACTATGCCTGGTACTCTGTAACCCCAACCTACCCACTGACATCAAGCCTATTCCAACTCTTAGTAGCCATAAAGTACAGACTGGAATTGCTCTTTACAAGAGCAGACGGCCTCATCTTTCTTTTGAAAGTGGGCCATGTGGTACAAAGTAAACATTCAATAAAATGGTAGCTGGGCTGAGCCCAGTGGCATGGTGATTGAGTGCGGGACTGCGGCCTGCAGGCTTGGTGGTTCAAATCCAGCAGCAGCTCTCCAGGAGCAAGGCTGGGCCTCCTACTCCCACCAGAGGGCAGTGATGCCCCCCCAAAATGGGAGCTGAGATGATTATGAGTATTATTGTGCCTCTTGCACTAGACGCTCCTAGGTCGTCAGAGAAGGGATGTTTAATGATATGAACAAGGAGAAAACAAGGCAAGTACATTCAAGCATGGTCATGGAGGGGGAGTCAGAGAAACAGTCGCCCGCTCACCATCTTTCAGCCATTTTCAGGGAACCGAGAGGGGACTGTGGGTGCTGGCGTACAGAGCACCCTCTTTCTGTGTCTGCTGGGTTTGTGTCCTAGGACTGCTGTGGCAAAGGAACACAAGGTGATGGCAGAAGATAAGAGAACTGTGTTATGGTTCTAGCTGAGAGAAGTCTAAATTCAGGGTGCCAGCAGGCACGGGGGCGGGTGGGGGAGATGTATCCCCTTTCTATGTGGGTTTCGAGTGGCTCCTAGCAATCCTGAGGGTGGTGGGTTTATAGGGGACCGCTCCAGTTTTTGCCTCTGTCCTCAGATGGCACTCTTTCCAGGGGTGTGCACCCCTGTGTCTCGTCTTTTATGAGGCCCTTCCACAGGCTGAAGTATGATCTCCGAGACCCGATTTAAGGTCACCATGAATAGGAGTCACCTCCATGGCAGTTGGTTGGCTTTTGAGGGTACCTCAGCATGGGTTCATGTGCACTGATAATATTTTCAAAGACCCTGTTTCCACACAAGGTCACATCGAAGATATGAGGGTCAGGATAGTAACATAGTTTTGTGTGCGTCTGTGTGTGTGTGTGGTGGGGTGGTGGGGTGGGGAAGAGGGCAAGCAGAAATACAATCCAGACAGCATGCCAAACCCCAACCGAAATTCACTGCCGTAGAGTAGACCCCATCTCAACCCTACGTAGCACAGGGCTGCTCAGACTGTCGATTTTTATGAGAGCGGGTAGCCTCAACTTTCCCCCTCGGAGTGGCCGGTGGGGTTTGACCCATCCACACGCCAATCAGCAGTCCAGAGCTTACCTGACAGCACCTCCAGAAAGCACTAACTAAAGCCGGAGTCCCCTGGAGGGCAGTGAGTGTTCAGCCAGTGAGGAGGTCCTCGGGCGTGCCAATGGTGAGCGCCCAGCTACTCTGCGGAAGGTTCAGAGGATGGCCCAGCAGAGAGGTTTGGTCACGTGCTCCAGAAAGCCCAGCGGAAAACAATTCTCTGACCACGTGGGCGTGGGCGAGCCAGGCGTCAGAACGGATGCGGCATTCACCAGTTTCACTGATTGTGAGCGAATGAACGAATGGGCGGAAGAAAGGGAAAGATGGCAAGAGCGTAGGAAGGGAGGTTCAAGGGAGGGGGCAGGCCAGGCTGTCTCCCTGGCCCGCAGTGGGAAGCAGGGTGGCCTCCCTGCTCCGCAGGCCTGGTTTCCTGTTAATATTCTTCCCGCTCTGTTGTCAGTCCACAGTGGTAATCCTGGAAGCTTCGGGGCTCCTTCCTGGGACTTGTTAGGGGTGGAATTATATTTGGTGGATGCCATTTCCCCCTCCTTCTGAAATTACCGCTGCTATATTTTTAGTCCGTTTTTAGGAGAGTGAAAAGCACTACTTACCTCTCATTTTCCATATAACCACTTCTGATGACTATCCCTTTAAAAAAATTTTTTTTGAGCTCTCAGCCCTGAATTAACTTTTCTGTAAGAGAAGGTCTTTCGTGGTTTATAAATTTTAATGCAGGATGCGAACTGCCAGGATATTTTTGGAGTCTGACCAGGGGCCGTACCCAGCCTCCCTCCGCAGATGAAATGAGCCACAGCCTCCACTGCACCTGGACACAGTGGCTCTTTCATATTTCCCTTTCAAAGTCCTGACACCTTCTGGGTTTAACCTCAGGACGGCAGGAATTTGCTTTTAAAACCTGTTTCCTGGAAATGGTTTTCTGCTGTGCTAATGGATAATTTTTCACTTCGTATTTTTTTAAGATGTATAAATGCTTCCCCCCCCTTGCCCCCTCCCGATGGCAAATAAGTTAAAAGAAAGAAAGAGACGCGGGGCGTGTGGGGCGGTAGTGGCAAGTGTGTGCTGTGTCTGAAGGAGCACAGGGCTGCCCTGTCCTGGACTCTCGGGGGTATTTCATGAGCAGTAGGGGATTTCTGCACCGCCCTGTTTGCTCTCTTTCCTCTGACGATGCTGTGCGCGGAGGATTTCAATGGGGGAGTGTTGAGTGAGAGGGTGTTGCCTGCACGTGAGCCTCTAAGTGGACATCCACGTTGGGGCCTGCTCTTGTGGCTTGTGGGGGTCCCCTAGTCCACGCTGCTATGAAAGAAAATGGGGTGTTTGAATTTCGAGGCCTTCTTCTGCTTCTGCGGCCTTTCTGATCCTCAGCGGGGTCGCTGCCTTGGGAGGGAGGCTCAGCCTTCTGCAGTACATAGAGGCTGGGGACTTGGAGGCGGTGGCCCTCTGTGCCCTGTGGACTCATAGTGTGGATGGCTGACACACAGTCCTCAGGGAAAAAGGAAAAGGTTGTCCTTCTCAGGCTAGCAGGCAGCATCCATTAAACATGGGACCAGCCACACAGTGTAGACTACAACCACAAGTAACTCGCCTGCTGGAGTTTCACTCCGAATGCTGGCCTCTGCCAGCTGCCCACTCGCTCCTGTGGAACTGCCAGAGCCCACACAGTGCATCTCTGGTGGGGGTGGAGTGGTGTCCAGGCAAGGCAGAACCCCAGTTGGCGTGGGGTGGGGTGGGTGTGGGGAGACCATGTAATGAAGCCCTCTTCTATCCAGATGGAGGTAAAGGCAACCTTGGTGATCCTTCTCGATTTTATGAATGGCAACAAAACAAGACAACAAAGCACAAAACCCCTTGCCTGAGGGACAAACTCTACAACAATCTTCTGCCCACCTTGACCCTTGATAGGTGAATGCTGGGGATGCCCCAGAAGTCTCTCGCTCACCGCCACCCTGCAGATGTGGACTCCTGGTGACCCTGTTAGAAAGGGTAGAACTGGCCCTGTGAGTTTTGGAGACTAACTCTCTGGGGAAAGTCCTGTCTTTTTCATGAGGGTGGTTGGTGGTTTTGAACTGTGGACCTTATTGCTAGCAGTTCACTGTGTAACCATGACACCAGCAGACCAATATGCTTAGAAGCAAGCCTCCTAGAAACAAGTAAAATGTTCCTGGTTCTCTCTGTTGCGGCAGTGGTTAAGGCCTCAGTTGCTAACATACTAGCTGTTCCTTTGGAGAAAGCGGTGCCTGTAGGCTTCTGTGAAGATTACAATCTCAGAACTCCTGTAGGGGGCTCTACGGTGTCCTTCAGGGTCACTCTGAGTCCATATCTACTTAGCAGTTGAGAGTGCAGTTTGATTTTGGTCCCCCAGGACCAGTTGCCATGAATGATGTGACAGTCACCTAACCTGGTGTCAATTTGAGGATTAAGAGTGTAGGGGTGGATTCTAGCCTGTCAATCTGGAGCTAGCCAATGAGATCTCTGTGTGGGCCTGGTCTTCTCCTGAGAATTCCAGTACTTCCTCCTTGGAGGCAGGTGACACGATCTCTCTCAGTTCACTCCCTTGGAGAGACTCCACTGACAAGGCTGGCTCCCTGGGAGACATCCCTGAGGAGAAGCCACATGGACCTACCCTGATGCGACCAGAAACTTGGCGCTAGAGAAGCCACGTGGAGTCTCCCACCAGCACTGTGATGCTTCCAACACCACGGCATTCAAAGACTTTCCACCGAATGGCTTGTGATGGTCCTGCATTTGGCATCATTGCATGTGTTTTGTCAGTCTGAAGAGGACTTTATAGATTGGTATCTGACATATGGGCTAATAATGGACTTATGACTTTGGACTGGGTTACCCTTTGTATAAAACTTTCTCTTATAGACATATACATGTTTATGAATTTGTTTCTCTAGTCTACCTGGACTAACACAAATGGACTCATGGAGAACCCACATGTTTCTAAGGACATATTTCTGAAGTCAATAGCCAAACTTTCACCTCCATCCTCCTCCCCTTATTTAGTTCAATTACTCATCATTTGGTCCACTGGGGACTCTGTCCTCTCTCCTTCAAGGCTCAGAGTTCTTAGAGACTTTGTGCAATCTCAAGAGGATGCTGGGAGACTGGAGAGGACCACCCTCTGGGGTGCCTGGATGACTGTGCCACACTGCATCCAGGGAAGGAAAGGCTTCCAGATCAAGTACAGGTGCAAAACCCAAGTTTCACATAAGCGGTAAATTATGCTATTTAAAATATCATTTAAAAATAGTTCTAGGGCTGAGCCCCGGTGGCGAAGTGGTTGAGTGTGGGACTGCGGCCCACGGACTTGGCAGTTCAAATCCAGTGGGGGCTCTCCAGGAGCAAGGCTCATAGCTCCCAGGACCACCAGAGGGCAGTGATGCCCCCCCCCCCAATAGTTCTATTGGCATATGCGTCACCTGTTCCTACAATTGAATTGCTTAGTCAATAATATGAGGACCTAATACCAAGGGCTTAAGTAGAAAGAAAGCGTTTTGAGAATGATGATGGCAACAAATGTACAAATGTGCTTTGCATACAATAGATGTATGTATTTTTTTTTCCCCGCATCACTGCCCTGGTGGGAGTAGGAAGGCCAGCCTTGCTCCTGGAGAGCTGCTCCTGTCCCGCACACAACCACTGCGCCTCAGGGCTCAGCTTAGATGTATGTATTGATTGTGATAAGAGTTGCCTGAGCCACCAATAAAATGATTAAAAGAAAGAAGAGTTGTGCAGTCACCCCCATAATCAATTTTAGAACATTTTCTCCTCATGCTCATTGTTAGCACTCCATTTCCCATCAATTAACTTTTAGGGTTTAAATATGCCCATGTAATACTGGGGGCATACTTATATGAAAAAGCTATTTACCTGGCAGTCAAGTAGAACTGAATATCGTGTGTGTGTGTGTGTGTGTGTGTGTGTGTATGCACACGCTAAGTCTAGGGGGATAACTTTGGGCAGTGAGTGAAATGAAGAAGGCTTTGTGGTATTGTCGAGCTACAGAGCTCAACTTGGCACATAGTTGGTAGATGAGGGAAATAAAGGCTGGGAACAGCTTTGAATAACTGTGCCATGCATGTGAGTGTGGCCTCAGAGGATCAGCCCACAGCAATAGCAAGAAGACCCGCTGGGCTCTGAGGTCTGTGGGCTGTGCCCGTCCTCCTGCCTTGACCTTTGGGAAGCAGCATCAACCTCTTGGGAATAGGAGTGGGTGGGTGCAAAGGAAAAGCAGATGCACCTGGTTCATAAGCGCGTGATGAGGTCACTGATCAGCAGAAGCAGACAGAATGCCTTGGTGGGCCAATAGCATGCCCCCCCCCCACCTGAGACCCACCTTCACAGTGGCAGTGAAGTTGGGGGAGAGGGAAACCAGAACTCCATGGAGCAGGATGAGAAAAGTTCAAGGAGGAGAATAAAAAGCAGGCAGGCGCAAGACCATCTTGGAAAGCCCTATAAGATAACTTGCTTTCCCAAAGGCATCATCAAACTTTTTTTTTTCCCTTTAAAAAGCATTTCAACAAACAAAACATGATAAAGTAAATAAAATAATGATGACTTAAGCTTCTTCTGGTCATTTAAACTCCTTCTGTTCTAGAAAAACAATCAGGCTTTATTCTCCTTCTTATGTCTCATGTTTCAGTCCAACCCTGTGTGATGTGAGGGCAAGCTAAAATTTCTGATCAGTGACCCTTCCTATTCTATCAGATGGCTGTCCTTTGGGGACTTCCTGATCCCCCACTTGATGCTGCAGGAGAGAGGAAGCACCTGGGTGCCTGGCCCCAGCCTTTTTTCTGGACCTGTCTCACCCAGCTCCCAATTCCAGCATTCACACTGAAAGCCTGTGGGGTTTTTCCAGTTTCTGGCTCCTTCCTTTCAGTCAGGTTCTTAGAATCGCAGAACTTGATTTATATGTGAGGTTAAGCAGTGGCTCAAAATAGCTTAGCTCATGGTGTCTGCATATTCTTTAAGATTCTTGCTGATTGACCACAAGACCAGATACAAAAAATTCTGCATGTCCTACATGGTCTACCTGGCACTGTCTGCACATGGGACCTCCCACATGACTCTCTGAAACACTACTTGAAACTCTTTTCCTATGCCAACAGGTCCTAACTCTGTTTAGAATGCCAAAGGACTGCAGAGAATGAAACAAACTTTTCTGCAGTGTCAACTGTAAACGATTTACAAATAGGTTTGTCTTGGATTGGATTATCATGTGATCAATTACATAGGAAGCAAAGCTAATGATTTGGGGATGAGGTATGTTTTTTTTTTTTTCTTTAACCAAGTCTACTTTTTACTCTGCTTTCACATCTCATGGAATGATCTGGTGACTCTGGACATGGTTTTTGTCTCCGATTTTCTCAATGTCTGAAAGGGGGAGTATTAGAATGGAATTTACTTAAGTCGACATAACACTGAAATCTGGTTTCAAGCAAGTTACTCACCTACAGTCTTAAAACACTTAAAATCATTTCCTGATGAAATGGCTTTGGGTTTGTATGCTCGTAGCTCCTTCCTTCCTCTAACTTAATATACTTTCTCTGCTTTTTATTACAGCTGTCTGTAACCTGAACTATTTTACTTTTTTGCAATTCTGCAATTACAAAGTCTCAAAACAATTTTTGGGCTTAATGAGCAGTACTACATATTTCATCAGCTCAGGGTAACAAAGTATCTCTAAATGCTGGTTTCTCCCAGCTGGATCTAAGCCAGAGCAGTCCTTTCAAAACTCCTATAAATCTGAAAACACTCTGATGTTTGTTGATTTTCCTTAGGCTTTTCATGCCTCATGGGACATACAGTGCCCACCTATATTTTCCATCTCTGTGATTTAGTGGGGAACTGTTGTGTACAGTTAACGCATGTTGCCACTTGGTAGGAACCTATGTAACTGTGTAAATCTAAAGAAATTCCACCAACCCCAGTACCAAACACTCCTCGGGACCTATGTGTCCCATTAATTTCATCACGACACCTAAAGCTCAAAATGTTTTCATTTTGCCCCAAAGTGGATCCCATTACTCATGATTTCAACAAAAAGGCAGAAAATAATTTGATTACAAAAATACTAACAAATCAGCACCCTAAGAAATGCCCTCTGCCAGATCGTTGGGAGCAGGAAGGTCAGGAACCTGCTCACTGGGTGCTATCGAGTGGATTCTGACTTCCTGTGTCCTACGTTGTGGGAAATGATGACTAAACGGCCTCTGGAGAGTCCTTTCTGTGAATTGCTTATCTGCAGCCTGTGTGGAGTGGAAAGAAGAATGTTGCTCTTGGCTCTCCGGAAAACCAGAGTCCTCCTTGAAAGGATCAACCAAGAGAACTGGTGTGAAGATGATCAGAAGCAAAGAAAATAACCGTGGAGAAGATGATCAGGTTGTCCTAGAGGTAGATGTACGCAGAGTCCACCTCCTTCAATGTGTGCTTTCTCTCTTTTGGGATGCTGGAAGACCAAACATTCATTCAGGAGGGTCTTTCCTCTTTTTGCCTTGCAGGACTGAGGAGCCCTGGGGGTGGTGGTGGGTACAAATTGGGCTGTGATCCCCGGGCTCTGAGGTCAAAACCACCAGCAGCTCCTCAGGGGGCAGACCAGGCTCTCGGCCCCCACAAACAGCTCATCTCGGAAACTCATCAGGACGTTCCCGCCAGATCCGATCGGGTTTCTATGAGTCAGGATTAACTTGATGGCAGAGTGCGATTTTGGTTTTGACTTTGCTGGACCAGGAAAACCAGATTCCAAGCTACAGAACAGATACAGAGACGGGGGACTAGTTTGGGCGAGGGCTTCTAGATAGCTGTGTAAGAGAGAGGACACCCTGCTTAATGAGAATTGGTGTTGGTTTATTTTTTAATCCTATCTGATACTCCTGTCTCAACTTTCCTGGTGCCATGACCTTTTACTACAGTTCCTCATGTTGTGGTGAATCCAAGCATACACTTTCTTTCTTTCTTTCTTTCTTTTTTTTGGGGGGGGGCGCGCATCACTGCCTTCTGGTGGTCGTGGGAACTACCCTGTGCTGCTCCTGAAAGTCACCACTGGATTGGAAGCGCCAAGCCCGCGGGCCACAGTCCGCACTCAATCACTTACACCACCAGGGCTCAGCCCCCATAAACTTATTTTCATTGCTACTTCATAACTGTAATTTTGACACTGTAATCATTGCTACTTCATAACTGTAATTTTGCTACTGTTATGAATCAGGCAACCCCTGTGAAAGGGTCGTTCAACACCCCCAACCCACAGGTTGAGAACTGCTACTCTATGGGAATGGAAATAGAAAGGCTACCTCCAAAAACCTTACTGAATCAATGTAATGATGATCACAGCTTGTATAGCACTTTTATTTTTTTTATTATTTTTTGGCATCAGTGCCTTCTGGTGGTGGTGGGAGCTACCCAGCCTTGCTCCTGGAGAGCTGCTGCTGGGTTTGAACCATCAAGCCTGTGGGCCTCAGTCCCGCACTCAACCACTATGCCACCGGGGCTCAGCCCAGCACTTTTATTTTTAAAGAAAAGCTGAAATATTAGTTGCTGTTGATAAGTGACATTAGTAGATTCTGCCCATAGCCCTAGGGTGGACGACACTAGAGGCATAGTGCAGAAATTGCACCTGATCTGACCCCACCACACCAAGGCAAAATACTAAGGGCATGTAATAGAATAGCAAGGGGAGCAGAACAAGGAAGACTTGAGGGAATACCAAAAATAGACTTTGGGGCCAGAGCATGGCACCCCATCAGACTCAACTGGAAAACACTCCTAAAGGTCAACAAACAGACCTTGAATTACTTTCAGGTTTTTCCTTTTTTGTCATTGTTTTGTTTTCTTTTGTTGCTTTGTTTTACTCCGACTTGTTTTTTGTACATATTATGAACTCTGCAGGTCTATTTATATAAGATAGGTGGGATAAACAATGTGGAGGAGAAACCAATGGGACCAACAGTTCTGGGGGTGACTCGGGAAAGGAGAAGGTAGGGGTAAGAAAGTGGGTGTTAACAAATCCAGGGACAAGGGAACAACAAGTGATACAAAATCAATGGCAAGGAGGGTTTGGAGGCCTGGTAAGGCTTGATCAGGGGCAATGTAACCGAAGCAATTACTGAAAACCAACTGAGGCTGAGCATGATAGTGAGACGAGAGGAGAGTAGAAAGAAATAGAGGAAAGAACTAGGAGGCAAAGGGCATTTATAGAGGTCTAAATACAGACATGTACATATGTAAATATATTTATATATGACAATGGAGAAATAGATCTATGTGCATATACTTATAGATTTAGTATTAAGTAGCAGATGGATATTGGGCCTCTACTCAAGTATTCTCTCAGTACTAGAACACTTTGTCCTATTAACCTGATATTCCATGATGCTCATCTTCCTGACATGATCACTGAAGACAAAGTGGATGCACAAACAAATGTGGTGAAGAAAGCTGATGGTGCCCAGTATCAAAATATATAACATCTGGGGTCTTAAAGCCTTGAAGATAAACAAGTAGTCATCTAGCTGAGAAGCAACAAAGTTCACACTGAAGAAGTACGCCAGCCTGTGTGATCATGAATTGTTGAAGAGATTAGGTATAAGGCATCTAAGACCCAGAACAAAAAAAAAATCATATCATTGTGAAGAAGTTTAGGAAAATTGTATGTTCCATCATTGCTACACTGCACCCTGACTGGTGCATCTCCTCCCCATGACCCTTCTGTAAGGGGATGTTCAGTTGTCTACAGATGGACTTTGGGTCCACAGTCTGCATCCCCCCTCATTCACAATGATATGATTTTTTGTTCTGGGTCTTTGATGCCCGATACCTGATTCCATCAACACCACATGATCACACAAGGTGGTGTGCTTCTTCCATGTAGGCTTTATTGCTTCTCAGATGGATGGCCACTTGTTTATCCTCAAGCCTTTTAAACCCGAGAAACTATATCTTTTGATGGCTGGGTACCATCTGCTTTCTTCACCAGATATGCTTATGCATCCATTTTGTCTTCAGCAATTGTGCTGGGAGGTGAGCATCACAGAATGTCAGGTTATTATAACAAAGTGTTCTTGCATTGAGGGAATACCTGAGTAGAGACCCAATGTTTGTCTGCTACCTTTCTTAACATATAAATATATGTACATAGGCCTGTTTCCCTAGCAATACATATAAATGCATTTATATATGTACATGCCTGTATTTAGACCTCTATAAATGCCTGTTAGTTCTTTCCTATATTTCCTTTTGCACTGTTCTACTATCATGTTAGACCTTCATTCGGTTTCAGTAATTTCTCTCTGTTACATTGCCCTTTATTAATGCCCCCCCCTCCCCCCCCCCCTCCGGTATCCTACACCTTTCTCAGCATTTATTTTAGATCCATTGTTCTCTTATCCGTGGTTTGTTTGCATCCCCTTTCCTTTCTCCCACCTCCCTCTCTCCCTTGTACCCCTAGAACTGTTGGTCCTGTTGTTTTCTCCTTTGGATTGATTATCCTGCCTATTTTATCTAGATATACTTGCAGGGACAAGAGTGAGTACAAAAGCAAGACAAAGGAAAACACAACAACAAAGTAAAAACAAAAGAACAACTCCAACAACAAATAATGACAAAAAAAAGAAAAGCCTATAAATAGTTCCAGGTCTGTTTGATGACTTTTACGAGCGCTTTCCAGTTGAGACTGATAGAGTGCCATGTCCTGGCCCCAAAGTCCATTTTTGGTATTCCCTGAGGACTTCATGGCTCTGATCCCCTCGCCGCTCTGTTGAATACTCTTATTATTTCTTCTCGGTGTGATGGGATCAGATCGGGCACAATTGCTGCACTGTGTCTCCAGTGTTGTCTCCTGTAGCACCATGCATTAGTGAGCAAAGTTGTGCCACATGCTAGGGTAATCCCTGTGGTCCTCTCAGTGCATTGGATGCTTTGAGCAGGAATATGGTCCTCAGGGCTTGACAGGCCAGGATGTGCTCCCCTCTCTGCCCTTCCCTCTTCATTTGCTCCTGTGTGTTCTAATCAGATGCACCCCTCTCTCTGACCTATAACATCAGCGCTGTTCTCCGAAGTAAATTCTTCTGGTGTGGGTGGGCATGGGGGTGCAGAAGATGGGGAGGGGATAGGTCCATGTAGTTGGGAATTGAGACTGGCCTCACAGATCTCTCTATTGGTTCCCTGTTTCATGCCAGTATGCTGCAGTCATGCCTTGGCAAATTGGGTTGAAGTCTGATCCCTCTCCCTCTCCTGTGGAGATATAAACAATACCCACCCCTTGGGTGAATTCATGCCTTGTTTCCCTGTTACCCATGTTTTATTGTCTTATTTTTTCCCTCTCTCTTTTCCTCTCCCTTTTAGTTGCCTAATATATCTCTCTCTCTCCCTGGATTGTGCCTAACCCGTCATAATACCTGAACCTTACTCCCCTTCTGTATTTTTTTAAAATTTATTTTTTTAATATTTATAATTCTTTATTGATTAGCTACAAATAGGATTTAACTTGTTTTATTACAAAAGTTAGACATGTGATTTTAGATTTTCTTTGGTTACTAAATGTGATATTGCTTTCTTAATCAATAAATTATACAAGCTACTTTAACTAGAACAATTCATTAACTAGAAAAATTGTTCAATAAATATATGAACAACTCAGTTCATATATTTTTCTACAAATGATGAAATTTATATTTGTAATGCTTTTTCCTTTTTTTTCCCTTTTGTATTTTTAAGCTTAATTCAGCAGACTCATATTGTATTTGTCCTTTTGTGCTTGGCTTACTTCACTTACCATAATTTCCTCCAATTATTCCCATGAAGTGATGTGCTTCATATAGTCATCATTGCTCTTTTTCCCTCCACAACTTTTTAGGGATGCATAGTACTCCATTGTATGTATGTGCCACCATTTTTAAACCATTTGTCTGTTGATGGAAATTTGAATTGTTTTCAACTCCTTGCAATTGTGAACTGCACCATGATGAATATTGGAGCACAGACGTCTGTTCTTTGTTTATTTCTTGCCTCTTCTGAGTATATGCCCAGTAGGGGGATGGCAGGGTCATATGGTAGCTTGATTTCCACCTGCTTTACATGTCACCAAATTGATTTCCATAAGAGCTGTACATACCTACAGGTCCACCAACAGTGGACAAGAGTTCCTATATCCCTACAGCCCCTCCAACACTTGCTACTTTCTGTTTTTTTTTTTCAGTTGGGTTATCTTTGAGGGTGTTAGGTAGTATCTCACAGTTGCTTTAATTTTCATTTCTCTAATGGCTAATGATAGGACACATTTTCTTTCTTTTAAAAAATCACTTTTTGGGGGGGCTCGTACAACTCTTATCACCATCCATCCATCCATTGTGTCAAGAACATTTGTGCATATGATGTCATCATCATTTTCAAAACACTTTCTTTCTACTTGAGTCCTTTGATATCAGCTCCTCATTTTCCTCTTCCTGCTTGCTCCCTCCCTCATGAATCTTTGATAATTGGTGCTATTATTTTTTTTTTTCATGTCTTACACTGACCCATGTCTCCCTTTACCCACTATTCTGCTGTCCTTATCCCGGGAGGTAGTTATATGTAGATTACTGCGATCAGTTCCCCCTTTCTCCTCCCACCTTCCCCTTACTCTCTAGTTTGCTATATTCATTATTGGTCCTGAGGGGTTTATCTCTCCTGGGTTCCTTGTGTTACAAGCTCTTCTCTGTACCAGTGTACATCCTCTGATTTGGCTGGATTTGTAAGGTAGAATTGGGGTCATGATAGTGGGGTAGGGGATGGAGGGAGCATTAAAAAGCTAGAGAATAGTTGTATGTTTCATCAGTGCTATACTGTACTCTGACTGGCTCGTCTCTTCCTTCTGACCCTGATCAGGAACATTTTCTCATACATCTATTGGCTATGTGGATTTCTGCCCTTGTGAAGCATCTGTTCAGGTCTTTTGCCCACTTCCTTGTGAGCAATTATGTTTTTCTTATTGGAAGCTAGCAGAGTATTGTAGATTTTAGTCATAAATTTAATAAAATCAGGTCTCTGTATAATGGGTCATTGCTAAAGATGTTTTCCCAGTTGGTGGTCTCTCTTATTACTCTCATGGTGAATTCTTTCGATTACACAGGTGTTTTATCTTCAGTATATCCCACTCATTAATTTGTGCTTTCTCTGTATTTGTGTTCTTCCCCATTTCCAATAGCCTATGAATTCCTTGCACCAAAGTAGGTTGTACATTTATACAAATTAAAGAGTCTTGTAATTGTGCAAATGTTGTGATTGGAAGCAGCAATGTCTCTCCAGCCCACACACTTTTTTTCTTGCTAGTGGTAAATATTTTCATTTGTTTCAACTGTTTCTAAAATTTGCCTCCATATGTCTAAATGACACCTGCCTTCTTTTAAATTTTTATGTACATTTTCATTAACTTCTATAAAGAGAAATATCAGGATTAGGTCATTTTCATTCCTCATCTACACACACACACACACGCACACACTTTTCTAACTTCTCAACATAGTTACATGATAATGTTTCATTAAAGAAAAATTTGATGTTCAGATAAAAATTCAGTGATATATATTGTGACTTTGAAAATGCTGTTCATTGCTGAAAATCATGCAAATATTAACTTCTTGCTCAGCTCTTTCTTTGCCTTGGAGTTACTGGTCACCTTGATTTTTCTAAGTCAAGCCCTGGGATTGTAGTGTGTTATGTGTTGGGCTGCTAATCAGAAAGTCAGTAGTTCAAAACCCCAAGTTGCCCCTAAGGGAGAAAGGTAAGGTTTCCTACTCCCATAAATATTTATAGTCTCAGAAACTCACCAGGGTATTCTACTCCATTCTGCGGAGTCAGAATCCACTCCATGGCAGTGGTTTTTAAAAATCAGCTTAAAAAAATACATCTACCACTACTTCAACACCAATAGATCTCAATGGTCTAAACCTCCTTGACATACCCACAGTGGTATGAGGTATCCCATTAGTTTTATTTTCTGGAAGAAATGTATTGCAGAGACTGAATAACCTGGACTCCATCCCGTTGTACATCATTGTCCTTTTGAAGCCCCGCTGGTACCCACAGGCTGCATTTCAACATCTGTCAGAAGATGCTTTCTTTCTCTGCTTGGTTGGGTAGCTGTGCTTTTGTTTTGTTTTACCCTTCAGTGAAAGATGGAATGCATCTCCCAGTGGTTTACTGAGGGATGTACAATATTGAGAACTTTCCATATCTGGAAATATTTTTATTTCACCTGTGAACTTGGCTAATAGTTTTTCTGGGTATTTAATTTTATGTTGGGATTGATCTATTTTCAAAACTTTGATGGCATTGCCCCATTGTTTTCTCCCTTGTCAGCTGCTAAGGAGAATTCAGAAGGACTTTAGGTTTCCGGTGCTTTGTGGGTAGCCAATATTTTTTCTCTTTAGTAGCTTCAGTGTGAGACTTTCTGTTTATACCTGATGTTTTGAAATGTCACAAGGAAAGGCTTTATCCATTGTATTGGAAATTTTCTGGGGTCTGCCATCTTGTGCGAAACTTTCTTGGATAACTTTATTTTCTTGTTTCTGAATTCTTATTATCTGAACGTTAGCTCTCCTCATCCACGCTTCTAAATTTCTCATCTATTGTGCCTGTTTTTACTTCTTCATACCTATTTACTCTAGTTTAATTTATTTTTTTAGTTTGATTTCTTTACTCTTTCATGAAAACTTTTTTTTGTTGCTTCTTTTGGGGGGTATCACTGCCCTTTGGTGGGAGTGGGAGGCTCAGCCTTGCTGCTGCTGGATTTGAACTGCCAAGCCAATAGACCGCTGTCCCGCACTCAACCACTACGCCACCAGGGCTCAGCCCTCATGAAAGTTTTTTTAAAAAAATGTTTTCCTTTCTGTTTCCACACTCTTAATTACCAAGAGGTCTTTGTCATTATGTGAGTGCTTTTTATTTACAAATCCAGTTTTTATTACATACAATACTTTTAAAAAACATTTCCCTGAGCATATTGCTAGTTTGGGTATTTTTTTTTAAAGTTTTATTTTCCACCCATCATCTCCATTTCCTTCAATGTGTCTTGTTTTGTTCATCTTAGTCTCTGTTTTTCATGTTAGTGATTCCTGAACTTGTCAATACATTAAAATCATCTGGGAATCTTAAGAAATCCCAAAGTCCCTGCCCTGTGCCAGGCCAATTAAATAATAATCTCTTGGAATGGGCCACAGACATCAATTTTTTCCTGGAACTTTCCAGTTGAACTTATGGGTGTTCTGTGCATTCAAGTGGCTTCTGAATTTTTCTTCTCTCTTGTTGTAATATTCAGCTCTCATGAATTTCCCAGCAGATTTCCATTTATCTATCTGCCTTCCAGCTTAAAAAATTCTATTTCTTCTGTCTTCTTCCTCATGTTTTTTGACACTATGTGCGTGTGATCAACTTAATAAATCTCTTTATTGATGAGATTTAAAGAAATAGCAAGGAGAAAATTAGACTAGCTAGTCAAGGATGTTGTGAAGAGGAGAGAATTGAGCTAGAGGGATATCACTGATACATATGTAAACATATAGGCAGTATATAGAAATATATAACCAAATATGTATATACACATGTGTCAGCAATAATCTATACTTTATTCAAGACAAAATTTTTTCTTTAAACAAAGGAGCAATGATATAATAGTTATAAATAAATGATATTTAGTCAAATAATGATTAGTAATGGACTTGATTTATTTGTTTTTGTTTCCTTTTAAAGGGAGATGATTGAAAGGTTTTAGATTAAGCAAGATTACAGGTTGGTTGCTTTCATGGGTAAAAGAGAAAAAATTCAAGGGCATTATTAGGGTTTATGTGCAGAAAGAAAACTGGTTATAGGTAATTTTTAGGAATGTGAATCTGATAAAACATATATTGAGTTGTTTATCAGCTATAAATCTGAATTGCTGAATTAACAAGATTAGAAAAAAAACCACATTGTATTTCTTTTTAAACAGACTCCACAGTCTTTGTTATTTTATTTTTCACAAACTGGTGTCTTCTCATCCACCTGAACTTGGAAAGGTAGAGCGTTTAGCTAATGAAGTGAGTAGAAAGACAGACTGTGAAACATCATGTGTCATTTCTAATTAAAAATCTTTACATGCAGGCAAGAAACCCAAGGGCTATAACATGCATGAATTTTCACAGTCAGTTAATACTAAATTATTTGGCAAGGTCAATTCTGTAGCTGGGTGGGAAATTACTATATTTAATTGCTTTAAATTCCCCATTTTACTCATGCCGTGGTGGCCCTCTTTCCAGCACTATTTCTGGGACTATAATAAAACTTGGGGCCATTGTGCCCCAGGCTTCGAACTGACTGAACAAGATGTTGGTTGTTTCTGTCTTATACTCCCCACTGGAAACCTTGCCTTCCCTGCTCCTCTTCCTTGTCCTTTCTCCACCCCCACTTCTCTCTCTGATAGACATTCCATATGCTAGCTTCATGTGTGCAACTGAGTGGAGGGATTTATTCCTTGTGTAGGTGGATATAACTCAAGATCATGGTTGTGAGGTGCTATTGAGTTGAATGCACAGTAACTAATCCAAAATTTAGACCAGGCCCATTCTATTGAGGTCTTTTATAGAGAAAGTGCTGGCTTTATTAGAACCCTGGTAATATAGTGGAACGACCCTTGGTAGGGTAGTGGTTACACCTGGGATGAGAGCCGCAAGGCCAGCAATTTGAAACCATCAGTCACTCTGCCATGAAGTGTTACAGTCTTTTGTTTGTTTGTTTGTTTGGGGGGCATCACTGCCCTCTGGTGGGAGTGGGAGGCCCAGCCTTGTTCCTGGAGATCTGCTGCTGGATTTGAACCGCGAAGCCAGGGGGCCGCAGTCCCGCATTCAACCACTATGCCACTAGGGCTCAGCCCGAAGAGTTACAGTCTTAGAAACTGATTGGGACAGTCCACCTATGCCCTATTCACTATGAGTTGGCATTGACTCAATGGCAGTTTGAAAAAACAAACAAAAGCTCCTAAGTTTCCTCCTTGTTCAAATGGTTTGATTGTCCAAAGTGATTTCAGGGGGATAATGGAAAGATGACCACATTGTGAAAGTCCACGTAACTGGACATATAAAATCACCTGAAGAAACCAGTGAGATTCATGATCTCTAATCATTTCAAGAGTGAGTACCTTTTATTAATGTCAAAGAAGAAATGTTCACAAACACCTTTAAAATTGAAACTGCACTCCTGGTAATTTGTGGTTGAGAACATAAATGACCAGTAGCTATTTTTGTTCCGTAATTCTTCTCAGTGAGTTTGAACTTTACTAATGGCATGAATTTAAACCAACATTTAGGAAATAGTCATGCATTCATTATATACTGATATTTAGGTGATGCATTTGGCTTCTAGAAACAAAGTTCTAAACCTTGTAGCATAAAATAAATAAATTTAGATCCTCACCCCAAGGAAGCTTATAACCAAAGTCTTTGGTTCATATCTTAAGTCACTGGAGTTCCCTGACCTTTCTCTCACGATCTCAGATGAATGCTGGGTCTACCAGCACATCTACTTTCCCTGCAAGAATGAGAAAGGAAGGGCAATGCAAAGACTAAAAGTTTTCTTTACAAACTTTAATTCTTTTAGGCATGTGCTTCTTTTTAAAATTGCTTTATTTTTTAATTGGGAATTAATACAGATAGCATTCCATAGTTCAATTACATCAGACAATATTGTATAATTGCTATCACAATTAGTTTTCAAACATTCTTTTCCTTCCTGGACTCCTTGACGGTCCCTTTTATCACCACAACCCCCCTCGACTATCACCACTGTACTCCCCATCCCAGAAACACTTATTTTACTTTCTGTCCCTGTAAGTTCATACATCCTTGGTTTCAGATCCTGAAAACCAGAAAAACATACCACAAACTCGACATAACACATCTGAGACAAATCCCAATAGGAACAAACAAACAAATAGAAAATGTTGAAAACCAATCAGGTCCAGTATGCATCAGAGCAGCATCAAGTGACAAGGTTGTCACCATCTAAACAGCTTTATCCCATGGATCTTCTATACTCATTCCTCCAGTGTACTCTGTTTAGTAACCACTTCCCTCCCATATCTCTACAATGGATAAAGGGAGGTCACTGGAGGCTAATTCCTATGTAGATCCCACAATTCAGGTTTTGATACTACTATCCTTTGCCTGCAGATTATACGATTTATAATCCTTTGGTGACTGGTGATGAAATGCCTGCTTGCAAAAGGAACTGAAAAGTATTATTTTCAGGAGGGCACGTGAATAGGCATCTAACAGAAAGGAGACTGGGTGGGCAACTAGTAATCCATGCTGGAATCATTCTGCAGATGGTGCTGGGTGTGGACACGCAATCATCGATCTCGTGGGTCCACAGTTTTGGGCTATAGACCACAGGGCTGGATATTCAAGATTTCTTATATCCTTAATCTTCTGTGATCCAGTAAGGTGACATCTTAAGGGAAAAGCATTTGGGTCATTTCTCAGAGGAGGTAGACTATAGCAGTGAAACGTGCATTGAATGTCGAGTTAGCCAACGTGAACTTCAATCCTGATCTCTTGACCAGAAATGTAGGTAGGGATTCCTAACTTCTCTAAAGCTCAGCTCTTCCCCTAAAGGAGGGAAATAGTCATGTCCACCTTGAGGTTTTTAGTGAGAATTGGATGAAAGGATGTTCATGAAAATGCCTTCATGTCGAGTCTAAATACAAAGATGTCATATTTAGTGGGTCTCTGAGTCGAGGAGCTCAAGAGTGAAATCTCAACTTGACCTTGGGGACATGAAGGCTCCTGAGGAGAGAGGAAGTGCTGAGTCTCTGCTATGGAATCCCACAAGGCTGTTGTCTAGTGCCATGCATTCAGGGCCAGGTGCGATTGGGTTGCTGACATGTGAGGCCATCTCTGGCTGCATGTCTGGACTCTGGAGGTCCACCCTTTTATCCTGAATGAATGAAAGTGTGTGTGCATGTCTGTGTGTGTTTTATATTCCACAACTTTAATTATTTATACCAGCTCATTTATAGTTGTTTGATTAGGTGTGACCTTCTACCAAGAAAATCATAAAAAAGAAATTTAATAAGTGAGTCTGAAAGGCCATAATGAGAGGTCAGACTCACTGGACTTTCACAATGAACAAAGTTGTTCTTTCTGTTTCATTTCCTTGAGCTTTCCCTAGAAGGAGAGTTCAGAAGTTCAGGTAATTATCTGTGCAGTCACCTGCTCTGACTATTTGCATGCAATTTGCAACAGCCCTTTCTGGAAATGTCCTCTCCTCCTCTTCACCTGAAAAAAATCTGTTTAACCTTGAAAATCTCACTCAAGGCCTCACCTTGAGGCCTTGAAACCCAGGACCTGGACAGAAACAATACCTCACAAAGAAGTCCAGAGACCTTGGTTGATAGATAATGTCTTGATGTTTGCTAGTTTTTCCTTCAGGTTCCCAAGATAGTTGCTGGCACTCATGATATAACATCAAATTTCCTGCAGCCTGAGGGCACAAATGGTGATAGGAGACTATGTCAGCCAGACTTCTTGTCTTTACCACAACACCATTAGACACTGGTCACTCACTCAATATGTGTCAGACTTGGTTCAAAGTGCTTCACATATATTAACTTATTTAACACTTAGGAAAGGTCTGTTAGGTAGAAACTATTATTATCTTCATTTTACAGATGAAAAATAGGGCCAGAGTGTTAAATATCTTTTCCATAGTTAAGAAATGGCCAAGTCTGGTAATCTTCTCAGAGCTCAGACTCTTTGCCAATTACAATGCATACATGATAATGACTATAAATAGCATATTTATCAATTTTCCCTACTGAATTAGAAAGAATTCTCAAATGCTATCTCATTCTTCTGAGCCTATCTACTCTTTTATCTTGAATGAATGGATGTGTTTATGTGTGTATCACAAATTGTTGCTACGAGTTCCACTTCATACATACAGGGTTTAATCCCAAACCAAATGAGTTTAATCATGTCCCTGAAATCAGTGGATGGCTACAGTGAAATTTAGCAATATATTTCTCTTAGTTTCATTTTTTTTAAAGTGTCCAATCAAAATAGTAGCTTCTGAGAGGATGGCTGGAGTTAAATTTAAAGCTGAAAGGTCAGCCTAGAAGATTATGGAAACAATTTTGGTTTCTGAAATGGTAATCTTGATAGTTTGTTTTTTTCAGAGTACACAGGATGATTATAGGGGATTATTGGAAAGAAGTTTGTTGGTTTAATTTTAATTAAAAATTCAGAATATTGAGCCCCAAACCAGGAATGTTCCACTGAGGAATCCCCCTCCCCCATTGTGAACAGCACTGCTCTTGCTCACTCTCCTAGGGCAGGAGAGAGAATTTCATTGAGAATACTGATCTCACCCCCTTGACAACCCCAATCTTTCCACTTCAAAGTTCTTTGGGTTCCTAAGACTTAAAGAATATTTAAAAGAAACATGAGTTGGATCCCTTGAGAATGCCAAAGCTGCTGTTTAGATGAAGTGCCAGTTGAAAAGTACAGAATTATTTGAGGAAGGTTTAAAGGGATGGAAACAGCAGACCAAATAGACCTGTATGGAAGAGATGTCAATAAATAATTGCTTCATATTTTAATATTTTTATTTGATACAGGTTTTTAATACTTTTGACTTATCCTTGTGTGTGTGCATGCATATGTTGTATACATACGAGAGGCTGTTGTGTTCAGTGTTATCCAGTTAATTCCAACTCAGCTTGGTCCTATCCTGTGCTCACAATCGTTATCATGATTTGCTCATGCTAGAGCGGTGGTTTCACTGCATCTCATCAAGGGACTCCCTCTTTATCACTGGTCATCTACGTTATCAAGCATGATATCTTTCTCTGGGATCTGGTCCCTCCTGATAGCATGTCAAAAGTACATGAGAGGAAATCTTGTTGTTCTTGCTTCTAAGGGTTCTCCTGGCAGTACGTTCCCAGACAGATTTGTTTGATATTTGCGGTAGTCTATGGTGAATCCATTTACTCTTCCTTGTCCACACATAAACTAAAATGCATCAATTTCTCTTCAGTCTTTCTTGCTTATTGTTCAGCTTTGGCAGGAATCTGAGGCAAGTAGAATCTCCTTGGATTGAGTCCTTAGCCTTCAAAATGCCACACGTGCCTTCTAACCTTCTAAAGTGATTTCCTGCAGCAGATTTGCCCAGTGCAGTGCTTCGCTCTACTGGGTTTCTTGATTACCGCTCGCCTGGGTAATGATTGTGAATAATCATTGATTGTGAAATCAGGATTTCACTGGGTTTTCATCCAGTTGCAAAGATTTCTGCTCTCTTTATGTTGAGGCGCAATGGACACTGAAGTTGGGAGTGTGTGGATGACCTTGATATCACTGTTAGGAGTCCTTGGGTTGGTTCTAAATCATAGGCGCCCTCTGTACCACAGAACAAAAGTCTGTCCAGTCCTGTTCCATTATCACAGTTATTGTTACGCTTGAGTTCATTGTTGCAGTCATTATGTCAATCCCTTTCATTGAGAGTCTTCCTCTTTTTCTCTCACCTTCTACTTTCCCAGGCATTATATCTACTTTTTCAGGGGCTGATCTCTCCTGATAACATATCCAAAGCGTGTGAAATGAAGTCTCACCACCCTTGCTTTTAAAGAGCACTCTGGCTGTATCTCTTCCAAGATGGATCTGCTTGTTTTGGCAGTCCATGGTCCTTGAAATGTTCATCAGGATGATAATTCATTGCATTGATTATTCTCCAGTCTTCCTTATTTCATGTCGAACATTTTCATGCCCATGAGGTGACTGAAAATACCAGGACTTGGGGCAGGTGCACCTTAGTTCTCAAAGGGACATTCTTGTTCCTCAACACTTTAGAGAGTTCTTGTGCAGCAAGATGACACACACACACTTATTTAAATATGGTAGCAAAGTAAAACTGTACGGAAGACTATAGTATGAAAAGAGATCATTCTATGGTCTGAACTCGTTTCTTTTTACCATAGTCAACATTATAGATGGTTTCTTGTGATTTCTTCAAAAGATGTGATGCATTTACTAGGGCATCTGCGTGTACCTAAAGGGTTTTATCCCAGTGGGATGCTATGTTAACACATTCTGCTCCTTGCTGGGACAGACAGCCTGAATCACAGCTATTTTTCACCCACAGAGAATGCAAAGCCCCCACACAGTTGAGTTGTGATATTTTGATGAACTACAAAGCGCTCTGGTGTTGCTGTGGGCTATTCATTGGGTAGCTAACCACAAGTTCAGCAGGAGATCTGGGATGAGGCTCTCCGTTCCTGGGAAGGTTTACAGCCTTGCAAATCCAACATAGGTTTGCCATGAGCTAGAATGGACTTGTTGACAAAACTTGTAGAATGAAACTTGTTGATTCTTTAGGACTCTACTCTCTTTCACTGTTTAGAAAAAAATCTCTTCTGCACAGATTTTGGTGCTTTTAGGATCTTAATAGCATACTTTTCTATGCCAATAGGGGCCTAGATCAGATTACTGTCTCCTCAGGATATTCCCAAACAGTCAAATCAGATGGAATTAGTTTTCAGTACTTTTCTTCTGTAGGTCAGCGCTAGAACTCTCCCTTTCTAGGAGGGAGCTCCAGTTTTAACTCATGCTCCCTGCACCTCAATGTAGCCTCACCCAGATGTCAAATTCACTCAGGGGGGATGGACAACACACTTTTCACCCCCAAGCCTGACTTTGGGAAGTATCAGCTGTGAAGTCTCTGTGAATTTTTCACAGCAGTGGCTGTGACTATTTTGAAGAGAAAAAGAAAGACTAGGTTTTCTGCTCAGTGGTAGCTCAGGTGCACTCAGCAACCCGGGCTATTTGACCTTTAGAAGCACAGGTGAGCACTCTGCCAAGATTATGCCGTGTCCTGACGTGTGCACCTTTGACATCGTGGTGCCTTTGTGATAGCTGTGATGTAAAAGGAGAAGAACGCTTCTGAGCTTTAAGGGCAGGCCCAGATTCTCCTCGTATTTCAGTGGCATTGACAAATACCTGACCTGACCTGCCTTTCTCCACCTCCCTTCAAAAATAGAATCTCCCTCATGGAGAACCCTTCTTCTGGGCAGTTCGGGAATGGACTATGTGCATGGCACTGTTTGCCACCGACACTTGAAAAATGCTTGTTCCCAGCCAAATCCCTCTAGTTCTTTAATCCTTTCTCCCCCTCACTATCACGACCCCAGTTCTATTTTACAAATCTGGCTAGACTAGAGCATGTACACTGCTTCCAATAAGAGCTCATGGCACCCACAATCCAGGATAGATAAATCCCTCAGGACCCATAGTGGGAGTAACAATACCATGAGGGTAGGGGGAAGGTGGGGGAAAGGAAGCAGAGAAAGGGGGAACTGATCACAATGATTGACATACAACACTCCACCCCCACACCAGGGGGACGAACAACAAAAATGTGGGTGAAGAGAGACAGTGTAAAATGTGAAAATAAGAATAATAAATTATCAAGGGTTCATGAGGGTAGCAGGGTGGGGAAGGGAGGGGAAAAAAGAGGAGCTGACACCAAGGGCTCAAGTAGAAAGAAAATGTTTTAGAAATGATGATGGCAAAAAAAATGGGCGCGATACAATTGATGTATGGATTGTTATACGAATTTTAAGAGCCCCCAATAAAATGATCTATTAATTTGGGGGGGGCATCACTGCCCTCTGGTGGTGGGAGTAGGAGGCCCAGCCTTTGCTCCGTGGAGCTGGAATCGAACCTCCATCCCAGTGGGCTGCAGTCCCTCACACAAACACTATGCCACCGGGGCTCAGCCCTTATTAAATTTTTAAAAAAAGGAAAAGAAAGACTGAATCAGAGTAGTGTTAATGCTGCTTTCTGTTGTCCAGAACACTTTCACCTGCATTACTTTGTTACCCATTGCCCTTAAGTCAATTCTGACTCATAGTCTCTGCATATTAAGCTGACAGGAAATTTTGGAACACATTGGAAATACACCATTTGACAGGAAAAAAAATCATCTCTGAGATATGAAATGCTTACTCAAGGGTGCATAGTTAGTTAGCTAGACGGGGACCAAAAAGCAAGTATCTGACTCTGACCTAGATATCGACATCCAGGGCTTCTGTATGTGTGCATATCTGTCATCTTTGAGATTTTTAGAGCTCAAAGCATGGTACTCTGCTGGGTGGTGGCCGGGTATCACATGTCTGGCTCTCTCTTTCTATAACGTCTTGGTGTGTTAAAGTCCAGGGCAAGAATCTGTTTCTTCAAACATTGGCATAACTAAGGTGAGCTTTCTCACCCACTCCACAAAACTGTTAGGAACTTGACTTGGCTAATTCCACTTAGCTTTAGAAACCATCACTGTGTCATGCATAATCAGGAAAATGAAGTTCTCAAAACCCGAATGTCTTTGTTTGCTTGTTTTTTTGCAATTGTTGTCTTAGCTCAACTCAGAGATAGCTTGAAAAGTTCCATCACTACCAATGTTTTCAGAATGGCTTTTTAAAGGGTCCACCTCGTTTCCAAGGTGGTTTTGTACCTTCACTTCCCCAGACCCAGTGTGACACAGAACCCTCTCCTGCTGCCTTGGTGTCTCTTTACACACTGCAGCTTTCATTTTAGGAACTGTCGTCTGCAAGAGTCAATGGGAATCAGATTGTTTCGATGCGGATGCTGCCTCTTTCTGGATCTCCAGCCAAGACACATTGCTGAAGCTAATCTTGGCTCTCTATGGTTCGCCCCTGATGGCATCTCAGATTCTCGCAGTGGGTTTCTTAGGCCTGAACTCCTACACTTGAGTCCCTCATCACCCAAAGTCTGTGAATTAGGATGAGAGGCTATCAGTTTCCATTCCAAGCTCTAGCTCTTTATGTTAGAATTGAGTTTCCATTAAGGCTGTCAGGGTCTGCCTGAAGGTCCTTCTTGAATCTGAGTTCAATAGCTGGGGTTCTTGGAGGCCATATTCTACTTCCTATTCCTATAGGTTCATCAATCCTGGGTTTCATATGCCACCCCCCCCACCCCCAAACAAACAAACCAAACAAAGCCCAAACCAAAATAAAACCCAGAAAAAAATACAAGACAAAATATGTATGAAAAAAAGTTGAGGGTTACTCTCACTGACAAAACATATTGAGGCAAACCCCAATATGAACAAACAAAAAGACAAGAAAAATACAGGAAATATTGAAACACAGATCAGGCCTAACCTATGTCAGGAGGAATCAACTGACAAAGTTTCATCCATTCAGGTCAAGTTTATCATTTTGATCTCTCCTATAGTTATCTCTCCATTGCCTTGTTGGAAACCAGTTTTTTCCTATCCAGTGGGGGGTGGGGTAGGGGTGGGCAGGTAAAGGGGAGCTGGTATCAAGGAGTTCAAGAAGGAAAAGAATGTTTTGAGACTGATTGTGATAGCAATTGTACAATACTGCTCGATGTGATTGAACTATGGAATGATGTGCTATCTACATTAACTCACAATAAAATGGTTTTGAAGAAAATTTGCTGGAGCCCTATTAACAATGAATGGATTTCTGCCTCGAGCACTGTTTTAATAAAAGTATATATGCAGATGAAAAGCATGTGAATGGTATGCTATTTCATTAAAATGTATATTCATATTATACTATATATTATATATGTAGTCATAGTTATTTAGCAACTTGAAAATACAGATTTTAGGATTGATGATTTTCATAGGATATGAATTTTATTAGAAGATTTAATTCTCATTTGTTTAATTAGCTTCAAAATTCAAAAGAAATCTGCATTTAACCCTTGATAGTGCTCATTTATTGTCACAACTTTTAAAGAAAATTCTCCTTAATTCTTTTATAACATTTACTTGGAGAGTGAACATATTTTTAAATAGTGTACCTTCTCTATGAGATAGAAAAAGTTGGCCTCAGTATGTATAATTTTACAGATTGAATATAACCAAACAAAAGCAAAGTAATGGCATGTGAAGAACTTTGCATTTTCCTACCTGACTAACATTGCTACAGCAAGTTCTGTACATGTAGAAATGTGCTCTGCCAATAGCAAAATAGGTTTGAAATAAATGTTTCTATGTAGCTGAATTAAATCAAAATGAGAAGTTTTATGGTGACCATTAATGGCAAATTGAGTTGATTTCATTAAATGTGAAATTCAAGTATAGTTAGATGACTGCCTAAATTTTAATACATGAAAATAATGAGATATGACGAGAATAGTTGGGAAAATTACTATTTTTAAGCAGTTTCCAATTTCATCATTTCGTTTATTTTTTAACGTTGATGAAATAACTTAGCCCATGAGAATGGCGGAGGGAGGGCAGGCATCTACTGGTCGGTGATGTTTGAGGTTGGCATTTTGCTCCTGACTTCTAGTTTAATATTGTTCCCATGTTGTGTAAGTTAGCACACTCACAGGAGGGAGAGTTCATTAAACATTTGAGGGGGGTGCAGCTGCCCATGGTAAACACAGATGGTGTGGCTTTATACATGTTTCCTAACTGAAAGCAGACTTTCATTCTGCTTGTGGAATACCCATGACTGAACTTTCCATCTGTGAATGTGCTTTTTTCCAGAAGAGGCGCACTGTCCCCTGATTGTCAGGGCTATGTATTTATTTATTGCTGTCCCGAGGGGAGGTGCTCTGGTGGTGTAGTGGTTACAAGTTGGGCTCCTACCAGCAAGGTCAGCAGTTTGAAACCACCAGCTGCTTTTCAGGGAACATATGGGGTTTTCTACTCTCCTTAAGACAGTGGTTCTCAGCCTGTCATAACCACTTAGGGCAGAGTTTTTCAATTTTTTTAAACAGGGGGCCAGTTCACTGTCCATCAAACTGTTGGCGGGCTGGACTATAGTTTTTTTTAAACTATGAACAAATTCCTATGCACACTGCACATACCTTATTTTGAAGTAAAAAGGCCAAAATGGGAACAAATACAATATGTAAAATGAAGAACAAGTAAAGTTAAATCAACAGACTTACCAGTATTTCAATGCGAACTATGGGCCTGCTTTTGGCTAATGAAATGGTCAATGTCCGGTTCCATATTTGTCACTGCTAGTCGTAACAAGTGATACAAGTGTGGATCAGTTAGTCTGGATATGGTTGGAGATTTCAGATGTTTCCTTCTGAAAAAAGTCTGTTCACAAACACATGTGCTGCTAAAGATGGCTGCCATTTTGAGTACATGGTTCCTGAGATTAGGATATGTCTTAGAGGGGAGAGGTGCATAGAAATTAGGAAGGCTGCTTGACTTGAATGTGTCTTTCAGAGTCACAATTTTGCAGTTCAGCCAGTTCTATTTTGTAAATTGTATCCACATTTTCAATGTCAATAGAAAATGGGTTATGGAAAAGCTGTATGTCCTGTTCATGGAGATGAAGCTCTTTAAATCTAAATTGGAACTCCTTTTGCAGCTTTTTTTTGGGTGGGTGGGGCATCACTGTTCTCTGGTGGGAGTAGGAGGCCCAGCCTTGCTCCTGCAGAGCTGCTGCTGCATTTGAACCGCCAAGCCAGTGGGCCGCTGTCCCGCACACAACCACTACGTCAATGGGGCTCAGCCCCCTTTTGCAGCTTTTCCAGTGAATCCACACATCTTTTGTTTGGGAATTCAAACAATGGTTTTTCCGCTAACAGATTTTGAATTGTGGGGAGATGGCAGAAATTTTCCTTCTTCACTTGTTTGATGAGGTGACCTACTTTTACTTCAAATGCTTTCCCATGTGATTGCATATCACAGATGAGCAGCCCCTTTTCTTGAAGTTGCACATTGAAACTGTTACATCTGTCAGAAAGGCAAGGTGCCATTTCCATTCTTTGAGCTCTGGTACTTCTTTGTTATTTGAAAGCAGAAAAGCTGTGATCTGTGGAAGTAAATCATAGAAATGTTTCAAAACTCTCCCTCGACTCTGCCAATGGACTTGTGTGTGGTACAGAACATCTTCAGGCAACATTTAGCACAGACAGAAATTCCTGAAATTGTTTGCGGTTTAGTGCATTAGCTCTAATGAAGTCAACACAAGATACCACAATTTTCATAAGAGTTCCACTTCAGTGATTTACTATACTGTACTTGTTGGTGGATGAGGCTGTGTATGGCTACTGGATGAGAATGATTATGTTTGTCCATTTCTTGGTTAATGCAAGCAATTACTCCTTTCTTAGACCCCCACCATGCTAGGAACACCATCAGTTGTCACACTGGCTAGTTTAGCCTAGTCTAGTTTCAAACCATTCACAGTTTGAAAAACCTTTTCATAGATATCCTCTCCTGTAGTTGTTCTTGTAGATGTTTTGCAGTACAGCAAACTCTTCTGTGACTTCAAAATAGTCATTCATTTCATGAATAAAAATTAAAAGCTGTGCAGAATCACAAGCATCATTACTTTCAAGTGCCAAGGAAAAATAGGAAAGTTTTTTGCAGAGTTTTGTAAATGCTGATGCAATTTGTACCCCCATTTCTTCAATCCTTTTTATAACTGTAGGTCTGAAGGACTCATTGTACTGAATAAATTGACCTTCTCTGGACATATCCCTTTAGCAACAGAAAGAAGGCATTCTTTAACAAATTCTCCCTCGACGAATGGTCTTAGTGTATACTACTAGCTTGTCAACTTGAAAACTTGCTTACAGTGATGAAATATTTAGCTGCTTTTGTTTCATAAAGGTATTTTTTCTGAGTTGTCAATTTATTTTTAAGTTTTAATATTCTATCTTTTTTCATTTCTCTGACCAAACAATCATATTTGTCTTTATGCTGAGTTTGATAGTGTTGATGCAAATTGTACTCTTTGAACACAGACACTATATTCTGGCATATCAAACATGTACTACATGAAAAAGTAATCATAAGTCCACTGTTCTTTGACTATCTACACTCCGAGTCTATTTTTCTCTTTCTTGATATCATTGTTTCCTAGGGATTTCAAATTGCTTTTAGTAGAACACACACACACATATACCTACAAAAACAATATACCAGCAATAATTTTGCCCACACAGAGAATATAGACTGCACTGCCCATCAGTGCAGTCTGATCAGTGTCCATCAATGCAGCGTTGCCAGTCCACATCATTTTAGCCTTACCAGTGTCCATATTGATGGAACTCTGCTTTTACCTCAGGCTCACACTGAACCAGCACAATTATAGAGCTGGTTCCTCCACCACCTTTCTAGTTCACACTACCCTGTGCAAACCGTATTATGATCTGTGAACTTGCACTGGAATCTGATCGCAGGAAAAAAGAAGGCACGTATGCCTTTTCAGTTCTGAATCTCATGCGAGTTCAGCATATGGCTGAACTCCCACTGCTCAGAGATCACAACAGTGAACAGTGTGAACGGGAGCTTACACAGCACATAACATACAACATAATACACAACTGAATAGCAATCAGAATATAAATGCTTTTACTGTCAATTAAATATGGTTTCCTACTCCTTGGATGTCTGCAGAGCCAGATTAAGTTCCCATGGGGCCCTAGGCAGTTTGGGGCCCCCATGTAATAACACTGAGCACTGACCGTTTGCGATAACACTAAACACTGACCATTTGTATTAATACTTACAATTATTATTATCACTGAACACTATTTGCATTACTTCTGAGCACCAACCATTTGCATTACCAAATTGTCTGAGCACTGACTATTTGCATTATCACTGTTATACAACCCCCTTCGAAACCACCCCCAGTCAACTAACCAATTTTAAAAAAGGCTCTCCTAACTTCAAAAAAATGTATCCCCTAGTTGCAAAAAAGACTTCTTAACCGCATAAAAAGGCCCCTCTTAACCACAAAAAAGACTTTACTCACTGCAAAGTAAAAAAAAAAAAAATACACCTCTTAACTAAAAAAAAAAAATCCTAACTTGTTCTTACCTCAGTCCTCAGGCAGCAGTAGGTTCTGCACAGGCAAGCTCGTGACTCATCCAGATCACACCTGAGACTGAGAAGAGGAGTCGAGAGGCAGAGAGAAGGAGGGGAGTTGGAGAGTATGGTGTATATTCCACACATGTGTCAGCTGCTAAGCAGGACAGGCAGTGGCAGCAATTACACCCAGGGGCCAGAGAAATATCCTTGGTGGG
>PVJH01008314.1:0-54203 GCA_004026705.1 Nesogale talazaci
GGGGGAGGAGGGGAGCACACTCTGGGGGCCTCATGACACCGCCCAAGAGAACCATGGACTCATCCAGGATCTTCACAGAGCTAGCTCCTCTCCCTGGTCAGTGCCCCTCCACTGCTCCACACTCGCTCCACAGCCACTGGGTCCAGGACCCTCATTTCCTTTATCAGTCAGGTCCCAATTTTCTCTTATTAGAAAATATTCTTAATGAACCAGAGGGAAAACCTCACAGGAAGCATATCTAGAACCAAGTAGAGTGAGATTCTCACCTCTTTCCTTACATGTTCTCTATGTCTGTGAAAACCCATTACAATCTATTAAGCAAGCTAGGCCATAAAAGGAAAGTCAACTGCCTTTCCATCAGCACCACCCCTCTTTTTCTCATCTAGATGCTCTTTGGCCCCCAACCTACAAAGACCTCACACTTTGCCCTGATTGTATCTGGTTCAGTTCGGTTTCAGGCTGCCAGCCTGTGCAGATATTCCTGACAATGTGTCCACCCTTCCCCGAATCTATGACTCTTCCCAGCTCAGCTTCATCTCATCCCCAAATCTGATGCCTTCCACTAGTCGTCAATTAAAGACAGTGACTAAAAATGAATTTTGAGGCATACCACAATATGCTTTGTAAATAGAGATGTGAACTCAATAATTAAACAATTCTCTTGGCTGAACCCCGGTGGCATAAGTGGTTGAGTGCGGGACTGTAGTGCGGGCTTGGCAGTTCAAATCCAGCGGCAGCCCTCAGGAGCAGTACTGGGTAGCTCTCACAACCACCAGAGAGCAGTGATGCCCCCTGAAAAATACTCTTTTAGGAAATCCATTCAGTTCTTTTAAACTATACCACCCTTCAGTCCATATTTCTCCATTCTATTCAAAAGACTATCAGATGAATCTTATCAATGACCTGGATAAATCCTAATATGTTTCAGCACTTGTGTTTCCCAGACTTGCCTGCCAAGACACCATGTTGAAGCAGTCATTTGGTGAAGTTGACATACATGACTTTCAGTGAGCCCATGTGGGCTCCTAAGGTTCCCGACTTCTGTCTCCAGAGTTCATTTCATATCCCATACTAGTGAGCTTCCTGGGGTTAGCATCAGCTCCTCAAGTAGATAAGTGTTTGTTTGTTTTTAGAAAATAAAATGTATTTTATATAAGGTGGTTGGTTACACTGTGACTCTGTAGAAGTTAAGGAGAGTGGTCTAATGATATCAATTACAAGTGGTCTCAGCACCCTGGGATGTTAATCTGTTAAGTCAATAGACTTCTATTCATTTGGAAGAGCTCTAAGAGTTCCTAGGATCATAGAAATAAGAGTAGGAAAGGGTATCAGGGAGCATCTGCCCAAGCCTTCATGCTAGAAAGGAGGACCCTTCATCCCAAAGAGGAAATGTCGTGGCTGAGGTAATTCCACCAGAGCAGGAACCAAAACTGGACATCTTCAACCAGCACATTCCCTCTCCCCCACCCCTTTGCACCCCCGCCCCAGACACACAGACAGACACACACACACACACACACACACACAATGTCACCCCTTTATTTCACATTCTTTTCTAAAGAAGTTTAAGGCATGGTTCTGGGGGGTTCTGAGGAATCCACATTTCCTCTTGGAATTAATCTCTCAAACCACTGAGGCCTCAGTGAAAAGTCAAGATGCCCTCCCCCTCACCCCCCAACCTGGCAGATCCTAATTGAAAAGGAGGGTTGGGAGAACTTAAAGGCTATGTTTTCCCAAATGGGAGATGGAGCCCGATGACCCCCAAACAGGAAATGGCACAAAGAAAAGACATTCGGGTAACAAAAAGCACTTTTTAGAAAAATAATAAGAATAGCAGCTTTACTAATCACCTTTCCCATGTGTCACACTTAGCAAGTCCCCTGCCTTCCCCTTCCTGTATCTCCCTGAGTGCAGCCAGGAGTAGGCTGGGTGAGGTGGGGAGTGTGCCTGCCCCCAGCCCTGTTTGTCTAGTGTAATTTCGCAAAAGTAGACATTGTGAGAGCTGGCTGAGTGTACTGCAGCAAGAAAAGGGAATAAGGAGAAAAATTCCAAACCGCATGGTGACTGATCAACCTCCAAACCTACCTGCCCAGCTCACAAGGCGGACCCATTCCTCCTTCCTATGTGGTCTGCATGGGTGTGGCCTCCCTAAGGCATAAACACGGTCATCTACATAGGAACCAATGCTCACTTTCCTGATGACTAATCTGATGTAGAAAATCCAGTTAGCCAGAGCTCAAGCAAGGAAACTCCATTATGCTTGCTATGTTTGGGTTCAAATGTTTTCGTTCTTTGCCTCCTTGTCCAACTCTCTGCCCTGAAAAAGCAGTCCACAGAGCTGTCCACAGAGCTGTCTTGGTGACCTTGACGTTCCACTATAGTCAGGCCACTAGAAGAAGCGCGCTCATTCTCCCAGGGGGATCAGAGACTCCTTCCAGAGCCTTTGAGAGCCACACAGCATGGGGACTCTTCATTCTAAGTCCCACACTCCTCACCCTAGTGTCTCATCCCCTATGATGTCCATGGGACCTAGAGTCAGTCTGACCTCAGGATCATGGCATTGGGAAGTCAGTCTCCTTTCTTTCTCGCGCTGGGATACCAATAGACTTTAGGTGATCACAAGTTTATCTTCCCAATGATGAGGAAGCCAGTAACCATATGGTCCTACAACTGGGGAAAGACTCACCCTGCTCAAAATCCCACACTGTGCCTAATCTTGAAATCACACAAGTCACGGCAAATGCACTCCTGAGGAGATTCGCTTTTGACCAATATTATTGTAAATATTTGAGCTCCTATACCAGGAAAAATACTGACTTCTGGGGAGGATCAATTGGGTTGCCAGGCACTGGTGGACCTCAGTAAAACTGGCACAGAAACAAATGCAATGCCGCATTTTCTTGAGATGAGAATAAGAAAGATTGCTGCCAAACCAGCAAAGGAAAGATAGAACCAGGGAGATCAGGTAATACTTGCCAGGGTAGCTGAATTTAAGTTGAAGTTTACAGGATGAGTACAATTAAGTGAAGGAGTGAACATGGGGGAGCTTTCTATGTAAAGGAAAGAGTGTGAGCAAAGACTCAGAGGCAAGGCCTGGGTTGGGGCAGCTGAGCGTACTTCTGTGTTGCCAGTGAAAAATGAGCTGAGCAGTGAGGAAAGATGGGCCCATAGGTGTGAACAGAAGCCGGCCCCTAGGGGGTCTTGCCTGATGAATTAAAAACTGGAACTTTTTTCTGGTAGATAGCGGGGAATAGGGCACTGGAAAGTTTCAAGTGGGGCATCGGAATGGTCAGATTTTTATCTGAGAGCTATCCTCTGGCAGCAGCATGGAGATGGATGGCAAGAAGACAGGAAGAGCTATTCTCTGGCAGCAGTGTGAAGATGGACGGGAAGAAGCTAGGGTTGCCCCATTGAAAGGCTTTGTGAGAGTTCAAGTAGCAGGAGGGCCTGAGCCAATGGTGGTTGAACTGGACCAAGAACACGGTCAGGAAAGAACTTAGAATTGAACCGCTGTAGGATGGGTTCAGAGTCTTTGGGTCGTGTAAATGGTGAATACTGGGCTGTTAACTAGGAGGCTGGAAGTTCAGGTTCACCCAGAGGCCTTATGAAGAAAGTCTTCTTCATTGCTTCCTGGAAAATTAGCCACTGGAAACCCAATAGAGCACTATTCTACTTGGGCACACTGCAACTGCTGCTGCTGCTAATGCTGCTTGCTGCTGGTGGTGCTGGAAGTGGAGATGGAGGTGGTGGTGAAGGTGGAGGTGAAGGATGTGGTAAAGGTGGAGGTGGAGGAGGTGGTGATGATGGTGGAAGTGGTGGTGTTGGTGTGGAGGTGGAGGTAGAGCTGGTGGTGGTAGAGGTGGAGAACGTGGTGGAGGTGGAGGTGAAGATGATGGTGGTGGAGATGAAAGAGGTAGAGGTTGTGGAAGTAGTGAAGGTGAAGAAAGTGGAGGTGGTGGTGGGTGGTGGTAGTGGTGGTAGAGGAGATGAAGATGGTGGTGGAGGTGGAGATGGAGGTGGTGGTGGTGGTGGTGGTTGGTGGTGGTGGTGATGGTGTGGTGGTGGAGGTGGAAGAGGTGGTGCTGATGAGAGAAAGCAGAGGATCCCAGGATAACTCCTACGCTGCTCCCATGCATGCTCAGATGGACAGTGGCTCCACAATAGAGAAAACCAAGGAATAGATGCAAGAGTGGAGTTAGAATGTGAGTTCAGTTTGGGTCATGTTTTGAGATGCCCATGAGAAATCCAGATGGAGATGTGACTGGATAGTTGAGCTACATGACTACAGAATCAAATTAGATTAGGATGTTCAGTGAAGCCACAAAAGCTGATGAGCTCATGGGAGAGACAAGTTTCCTGTGTCCTGATAAATATTGCCAATATTTCAGAGATCACGCCAATGAAATTCATACCTAACATTGAGTCTGGGCTTGACAGTCTACCTGTGCTCAAATCCATTTACTAACTCAACCAGTTTAACATCCACTTCTAATGTCACTAGGCTAGTGAGAAGGTCCATATTTATAATTCTGGTTAAATATCACAGTTTAACCAGAGCTAAATATATATATCACATATGATATATATTTTATATATATATAAAATATTGGGCATACCTCTGAGAGATGCTAATACAATTGGCCTGGGATGGGAAATTGAATTTTTTGTTTTTGTTTTTGAAACCCCCAGATGACATCACTTTTCATTCATTAAGGAGCACTACTATTACAAATTCCTTCAGTGACTCCAAAGGTTGCAAAATTTTGAATCCTTAAACACTCTGGCAAATCTCGTGTGGATGCATGACAATTTACACGTTACAAACAAGCACTTGAATAGGTGTGACAGGCTCAAGTGGGCATGCAGCCCAGCCATGATACTGCTTACATATTATCCCTGCCCCGGAAGTTTTCATCCCAGCAAGACTCACAGGAAACTCTGTCAAATAGCCTGTCCTTAGATCCACTCTCTACCACTCTTCTGTGCCTTCCATGTCTGGTGACCTGTTTGCAAAGATGCTTCTCGGAGGACCTTGGTTGCCTTCAAGGACTGCTGCTTTTTCTTCTTAGGGTTCACCCAGAGGTTCTCAAATTTGCATTTGCATTAATATTGCTTAGAGACGTGCTTGTTTTTTTAAAAAAGACAAAAACATAGTCTCGGGCTTTTGTCACAGAGATTCTGATTCCAAAGTGTGGAATGGGGTCCCAGAACCAGTATTTTTAACCGCCACTCAGGTGATTCTGTGACTGTCTCAGATGATTCATACTGTCAGGTGTATGTCAATTTGTCATAATGTGGTGGCTTGGGTGTTCCTGTGAAATAGAGTCATATTGCGTTAGGTAGATCTACTGCACAAGACTTCTTTAGAATATTGAAGAACAAGCGTATTATTTTGAGGACTGAGGTGCACCTGACCCAGTGCATGGTATTCTCTATCGCAGTGTATGCATTTGAAAGTTGGATATTGAATAAGGAAGACCATAGAGGATTTGATGCATTTGAATTGAGATTCTGGAGGAGAATATTGAAGGAACCCCAGTCTGATTAAAAGGACAAATCAATTTGTATTGAAAGAATGCGATAGGTAGCTTTGTCATGCCTACATGGTCAAAGAAGATAGGTAAGTTTGTTATGACAATGTGGCCAATGAACACATGATATTGAAGGGCAGAGTTACAAATGGCTCAGTGAGCCCTGCCTGGCTCTCTTGCTCTTGTATCTTCGGACCAGCTGGCTGCCTTGTTTGCCCTATGCCTCAATCTGCAAGCTACACTACCTATGGAACATCTAATCAGTGTACTGTCTCACTGTAAGTTGAGGTTTCTTCAAGCCCTGCTTCGCCACACTCCTGGAATATGCATCTCTTGAGCTAAGGACTGTTAGACTCATGTGTCAGATTTCTGTAACACTAAAGTGTCAGAAAGTTGTTGAAATGAGCCTATATATATTTTAGACATTAAGATGAGGATGCAAAATTCTGTATTCAACAGTATGTGAGGAAAAAGGAAGACTTATCAGACAAGAATGTACACAGCAAGAAGACTATTAGAATGCCTTGTAGAAAGAAAAAAAAAGCTACTCAAAATAGTCTGGTCAACCTGGTTCTCCAAGACATGAATGCAACATACCAGCATGAAGCAGGGAACCAATTGAGAGGTCTGAAGGGCTGGCCTCAACACAACTACATGGACAGCACCATCCCACAGAAGAGTTCACTTCAGAGGACAGCACTGAAGCTGCAGCGCAAGGAGAGGGACACGTCTGATCAGAGCACACGGGAGCAAATGAAGGGGGAGTCAGTAAGAGTGGAGCACATCCTGGCCCCACCCAGTCCTAAGGGCGATATCCCTGCTCAGAACAACCAAAGCACAGAGAGGATCACAGGGCTAGCCGCACTCTGAGATATGACATCCCTCACTGACCCATAGAGCTACAGGGGACAACACTGGAGACAGTGTGGGAATTGCACCTCATCTGACCCACCACAGTGAGGCAAAAGCCCAGGAGTGTGCAACAGAACAGCAAGGGGAGCAGAGCAATGGAGTCTTCAGGGAATACCAAAAATAGACTTTGGGGCCAGGGTGTGGCACCTCATCAGCCTCAACTGAAAAACACTCCTAAAGATCAAAAAACAGATCTTGAATTATTTACAGACTTTTCTCTTTTTTTTGTGTGTGTCTTTGGTTTGTAGTTCTTGTTTTGTTTTCTTTTGATACTTTGTCTTGTGCTGTTTTGTTTTTTGTGCATATTATATCTCTGTAGGTCTATCTAGATAAGATAGGTGGTATAAACCATCTAGAGGAGAAAACAATGACAATTCAGGAGGAGATGAGGGAAGAAAGTGGGTGTAATAAACTTGGGGTGAAGGGAACAAGTGACCCAAAATTGATGACAAAAAAGGGTGTAGAGGCCTGAAAGGGCTTGACCAAGGGCAATTCAGCAGTGAGGAATTACTGAAACCAAAGGGAGGCTGAGATGATAGTGGGACAAGAGGAAATTAAAAAGAAATAGAGGAAAGAACTTGGAGACAAAGGACATTTATGGAGGTCTAAATATAGGTGTGTACATATGTCAATATATTTATATATGACAGTGGGGAAATAGGTCTAGTATTAAGGTAGGAGTTTGGACATTGGGTCTCTCTACTCAAGCACTCCCTCAATGTAAGAACACTTTGTTCTATTAAACTTGCATTCCATGATGCTCACCTTCCCAACATGATCGCTGAAGACAAAGGGCATAACCAAATGTGGCGAAGAAAGCTGATGGTGCCTGGCTATCAAAAGATATAACAGGATCTTAAAGGCTTGAAGATAAACAAGCAACCATGTTGCTGAGAAGCAATAAAGCCCACATGGAATGAATATAACAGCCTGTATGATCACGAGATGTCAATAGGATCAGGTATCAGGCATCAAAGAACAAAAAATTATATCATTATGAAAGAGGGGGGAGTGCAGAGTAGAGACCCAATGCCCATCTGTTGCCAACTGGACATCCCCTGTGGCAGTCACGTACTCTGGTGCCAATTTGACTAGGAGTATAGGGGTGGAGTTTAGCCTGTCAATCTGGAGATAACCAATGAGACTTCTGTGTGGGCATGGCTCTCTACTTAGAATTCTGGGAAGTCTCGCAGTATTTCCCCATTGGAAGATAGAGACTTGACTCAGTCTCTTGGAGTTGGCCTGCCAACGAGACAAGATAGTGGCATGCTGATAGATCCTGAGTCCTGGAACCTGGAAGAGCCAAAAGTGAAGCCACATTGGCTTGCCCTGATGGAACCAGACCTCTGGGGTCGGAGAAGCCACAGAGAGACACTTGCCAGTGCTGAGATGCTTCTAACACCAATGGATACTGCTGATGGACCCTGAGCCCTGGAAATGAGGAGCCCTGGGGAGACCCCTGCCAGCACCAAGATGCTTCTACTGATGCTGGATACACAAGACTCTGCACCCACTGGCCTATTATTGTCCTGATGTGATTGCACATGCTTCATGAGTCAGAAGGAGACTTTCCAGACTGGTATCAGACATATGGGCTAATATCAGACTTATGACCTTTGACTGGACTAGGTTGGGATGCTTTCTCAATGTTCCATTCCTCCTGTATATAAATCTTTTCCTTATATCCATATGCGTGTTTATGAATTTGTTTCTCTAGTCTATCCAGACTAACACATCTCTTTACGGAGGGGTCACGAGAAGGAGATGAGCCAGTAAGAGTGCAGTATAGCATTGATGAAACATACAACTTTCCTCTATTTCTTTAATGCTTCCTCATCTCCACTATCAGGCTCCCAATTCTGCCTT
Organism: Nesogale talazaci; assembly: GCA_004026705.1. Taxonomy (NCBI): domain Eukaryota; kingdom Metazoa; phylum Chordata; class Mammalia; order Afrosoricida; family Tenrecidae; genus Nesogale; species Nesogale talazaci. The sequence goes on from PVJH01008314.1 coordinate 8,310, forward strand.
ACAAATCTGGCTAGACCAGAGTATGTACACTGGTACAGATAAGAGCTGGACACACAGGGAATCCAGGACAGATAACCCCATGAGGACCAATAGTGAGAGTAGTGATCAATACCAGGAGGGGAAGGGGAAGGTGGAGGAGAAGGGGGAACTGATCACAATGATCTACATATAACCCCTCTCCCTGGGGGATGGACAACAGAAGAGTGGGTGAAGGGAGACATCAGGATAAGACATGGAAAAATAATAGCAATTTATAAATTATCAAGGGTTCCTGAGGGTAGGGAGAAAATGAGGAGCTGATACCAAGGGCTCATAGAAAGAAAATGTTTTGAGAATGATGATGGTAACAAATGTGCAATGTGCTTGACACAATGGATGGATATATGGATTGTGATGAGTTGTATGAGCCCCCAATAAAATGATTTAAAAAATATTCTGATCATAAGAGAAATTAGTGAACATTAAAACTTAGGCATTGAAAAAATGTGACAAAACAGAGGACAAGCAATGAAACTAGTAAAATAGTGAGTTAGTAGTTCAACATCATTATTATGGTGAGTAAGCAATGCTTCTGCCAAAAAGGACTAGTTAAGTCTTTGATACATAATATTAAATTTAATGACATTCTGTGTTAATTTTGTCAACTAATAGGAGATATTGAATATTGACATAGCTATAAAATATAGGTTTTAAGTACTTTTTAAAAAATAGAGTACTTGTAAATTAATAAAAACTAGAAATGCCATGCTTAACCTCAAAATTGGGAAGAATTGGGATATTATAGCCAAGATTAAAAATTATAAAAGATAATAGCAAAGAACATAAAATAAAATAAAATATTAAATAAAATTAACAAAATGAAATGAAACATATTGGTTATCACATTAAATGTGAATGGGTCAAACATTTCTGTTAAAAGACAAAGAGAGGTGGATTTAAGAAAAAATTCTCAATATGTACTATTTTCTTTTTTTAGTAAAAGATCACTTTATTGGGGACTCCTACAACTCTTCTAAAAATCCATCCATCAATTGTATATTTGTACATACTTTGCCATCATTCTTTTCTAGATGTTTACTTTCTATTGAGCCCTTTGTATCAGCTCCTCTATTATCCTTCCTGCACCCACTCTTGTGACCGACCCCTTGTTAAGTTATAAACTATTGTTCTTTTTTTTTGGGGGGGGGCATCACTGCTCTCCGGTGGTGGGAGTAGGTGGCCCAGCTCCACTGCTGGAATTGAACCTCCGTCCCAGTGGGCCGCAGTATTGTTCTTTTCATATTTTACACCGACCCCTATCTCCCTTCCCCCATGGTTTCTGCTGTTCATCCCCCTGGAGGGCTGGTGGTAGTTATGTGTGGATCTTTGCAATCGGTTCCCCTTCCTTCCCAACTCTGCCACCTTCTCTCTACCCTTTTGGTATCACTATTTCCATTCCTTTTCCTGGATTCTATGTGTCTCTTATCTGTACCTGTGCACATGCTCCAATCTAACCCACAGTGAAAGAAGTACTGGGGTCATGATAGTGGGGAGTGAGGAAGCCTCAAGGAAGCAGAGGAATGATGCGTGTTTCATTGGTACTTTACCGAACCCTGGTTGACTCAACCCTTCCCTATGACGCCTAAGTGAGTGTGTGTCCCATTAGCCCTCCTCATTCTCAACAATATGGTTTTTGTTTGTATTTGTTTGTTTGTTTATTATGGTCTTCTGATGCCTGTTAACTGGTCCTGACAATACTTCATGATTGCACAGGCGGGTGTGCTTCCTCCATGTCTGCTTTGTTGCCTCCCTGGTATATGACCATTTGTTTAACTTCAATCCTTTCCAATCCTAGACACTGTATCATGTAGCTGGGCACCATCAGCTTCCTTCATCACATTTGCTTCTGCACACATTTTGTCTTCAGCAATTGTGCCGAGAGGGTGAAAATCACAGAATGCCAGTTTGTTAGATGATAGATGGTGCATTGATAGCTGGTGTGCTATTTTCAGTAAAATAGAACAGAAAGGATTAAGAAGGAAATGGTGTAATATTTTCAATAAAATAGAACAGAAACAAGTAAAAAGGAGAGGGTATAAATATATCAGAAAAAAGTAAAGAAGAGAAGAGAGCAATATTAATATTAGATGAAATAGAATTTAATGCAGAAACCATTAAATGATGCGTGACTAGATGATATAACTCATTAGATGATATAACTTCCATGAATGTTTTATTCTGGACAGTAATAATAATGATATGTGTGTAATAAAATTGACTAGGCCCAATCAAAAGAGAAATTCTAGCAACAAATTGAAAAACAAAAACAAATGTATATGTAAAGAATTGAAGGTACAATAAGTGCAAAACAATGGGCACACACTGAGTTTCACACTGAGAATGAAAGACTTTCACTCTCACTGCCCTGAGTCCATTCTGACTCATAGCGGCCCTGTGGGACAGGCTAGAACTGCCCCTGGGGGTTTTGACATAGCTGTTTATGAGAGTAAAAGCCTCGTTTTTCTTCTACAGAGTAACTTATGGTTTTGAACTGCTCACCTTTGAAATAATTCCTTTGAAATAATGTATGTTTCAATACTTATGAAATGCCATGCAGTGTTTACCACATTATAAAGAAAGGTGTAATATATTTCAAAAAGTAGAAATTGCTCTGGGAGTAAAAGGAAAATAAAGTGGGATAGAGATAATAATTCCAGAAACGATTTGGCCTGGAACCTGTGTACATCCACCTGCCACCAGCAATTTAGCATTCAGTGAAAATAAAGGCCAACCTCCTATTGCTTGCAAACAACAAGTTTGTAAAATGCTATTGTCTTCCATAATGAGAAAAAAGAGAAATAAACAGGAACTAAGGAAAATATAACAAAAGAACGGAATAAAGTAGAATAGTACACAGAATGAAAGTTAGTTACTCTAGCTAGATCTAAAAGAATACTTTAGGTGTCTGAAATGCCCATTAAAGTCCAAGGGACGTGCATGGCCTCTATAAATCTGAAGAGAACAAAAGATCTGCTAAGATGAAATGGAAACACAGTCTGTGAGGAGATCTGAAGCACTTCCTACTGGGGAGATAAAGGATAAATCACTTTTTTAAAATGGATTACAACTTAACTTAGAGAAAATGAAAATCCCTACAACTGAATTGATAAACTGATTCATGGTAAACAGAGGAGAAATTGAAGTTATCAAGAATTTCTTTCTTTTTTTTTGATCAGCAGTAATGTCCATGGAAGGCAGAAGTCAAGAAATCAAATGGCATATTGCATTGAACAAATCTACTGCAAAAGATCCCTTTAAAGTATTGAGAAGATATATATATATATATATATATATATATATATATATATATCACTTTGAGGACTAAAGTGACCTGAGGAAGTCATTTTTCAATCAAAGTGCATACCAAAGTAAAATAATGAAAAAGGAAGACTGAAACAGAGTCAACATATTTGAAACATGTTGTTGATCAAGAATATTGAACATACCATCAATTGCCAGAAGAAGGAACAAATCTGTTTCAGAAAAAGGACAGATCCTTAGAAATGAGTCTAGGAAGTGTCTTCTTGCTTACTTTGAACATATGATGTGTGTGTGTGGGGGGGGTTCAATTGCTGTAGAAAGACATCATGCATGGTAAATCAGAAAAGAGGGAGACCCTGGATGAGATGGATAGACCTGGTGGCTACACCAAGGGGCTCAACATAGCAATGATTATGAGAATGGCACAGAACATACATGGTGACATACATGGTCAACATGAATCCGAGCTGCCTTGACAGGCAGTTAACAGCAGTGTGCCGGTATACACAAGATAAGGAAGGGTTGCAAGAAAAACAAAGCACAAGAGCAGAATTAAAATTCACTTAGTAGAACTGATGAGAAGAGTTTTTGTTTGTTTTTTTGGGCATCACTGCTCTCCGGCGGTGGGAGTAGGAGGCCCAGCCCCACTGATGGAATTGAACCTCCGTCCCAGTGGGCCGCAGTCCCGCGCACAACCACGACGCCACCGGGGCTCAGCCCGAGAAGAGTTTTTCTATAAAAAATAAAATTAAGTATGTGGAGAATATAATGGCATAAAAGGATAAGTAATTAGCAGTGTAGTCAATTAAAAAATATTGTGAATCCATATAGAAATCTATATCGAAAAGTAAAATATCTTATAGAGGTTGCATAATTTTTTTAAATTGCAAAATAGCAATGCATGGATCTACTGTCATCCATACCTTTCTGCAAACCAGATGTTCACAATATAGTCTATTTAATTATTTGCTTTATTTTAGGGTTATATTACTTACAAGCTTTGGATCACACAGGCTGGTGTTTCATGCGGACTTCTTTGACACCTCACTTAGATGGCTACTTTGAAAATAAGTCTTTAAAACTCCAGACACCTTTCTTTCTGATAACTGGGTACAATCTCTATTTGCAGGGTCCACACATAGATTGAGCCTCCAGTAAAAGCCTCAAATCATCATTGAAGGGTATGAATAGTCCTGTTTTCAGACAGCATTGTAACATAGATTATGGCAGAGTAGTTAGGCCAAAATATAATATCTTATCATTTGATCTCCCTATTGAACCATTTTTAATGCCATTTCAGTTTTCTTTTGTGTGTGTTTTTTTAAGTGAACGGGACATATATGTGGATTTAGTCCCTGGTGAATTCCCTCTGACCATGGACTGGTGAATAGGTTTGCTCATATGCAGAAGGCATTGGAAATTCGATTGTTGCAGATACAGTCCGGTTAAAATTTAGCACTTCATCTGATCTTCCTTATGAGCCTCTTAAATTTCCTCTAGTTTTTGATACTTTGTTTCTTTTCAAAAACTAAAGGCTTCTTACCTGCTTTTCCTTCTTGTTAGTTTGTGTCTGGTTGGTTTTTAATGTTTTTCTGCATGTGAAATTCAGGAGGTAAATCTATCAAGATAGCAACTGGATTCATAGTTCCTTTGGGGTATGAGAGGGAAGGCTGGGGAAGAATGGGAAGCTAATAATGATGAGTACAAGAATGAAGAAAATGTTCTAAAACTGATTGTGGTGATGATTGTACACTTTTTTATATGATTGACCTATTGAAGTAAATGATATGTGAATTATATTACAATAAAACTATTGGAAAATATGGATATAAAACTTCATTATATGTTTATAGCCTAAAAGACCTGCCATTTATCTAAAGTAAACAGACAAGAATGGAACATTGGAAAGGAGAAACCTTGAATTGGTTCAACTCTGAGAGTCATTTCATTCTTGACACTTAAATTTAGAGAAATAATGTGTATCACACTTTTCCCTACTAATCTCTTCTCCAAAACAACAGCAGTATTGAGGCAGGTTGGGTGGCCAAGAAAATACATTCTATGTGACAAATGACAAAAAGAAAGTAAGGAAAAAAGGTGACAGAGAAGCATTTTTTTAAAAAGAGAATAAAAATGATGAGCCCAAATTCTTGTTACAAAAATTAGGATAAGTGGTTATAAGACTCCTTTAAAACAAAGGCCTTCATATTAATTCCCAAACTAAAATTCAGTCATAGGTTGACAATCAAACCAAACCAAACCAGTGGTCATCAAGTTGATTCCAACTCAAGGAGACCCTGTGGTTCCCAGTAAAACTGTGCTCCACAACTTTTTCAGTGATTATGTTCTCTCAGAAGTCATGGCTGAGCCTTCCTTCTAAGACATCTCTTAGTGAATGAAAACCACCAGCTTCCACAATATACTCCATCCAGGAGTAGGTGAATCATAAACCCAGCCACTGCTGTCAATTCTGACTCAGAAGAACCCTATTGAACAGAGTGGACCTGCTGCCTTGGGTTTCCAAGACAATAAGTATTTACTAGAGTCAGCCTCCTGTTTCTCCTCTGGGACCCCTAATGGGTTTGAACTGCTGGTCTTGAGTTTAACAGTTCAATTCATAACCCACTACACCACCAGGGTTCCTGAGGTTAACTATATTAAAAAAAAAACCCAATAAGTTCATGATCACCAAGTTAACTCAAATCATCCCTATTTAGGGTTTTTGAGGTTATAAATCTTTTTTTTCTTTTTTTTGTTTGAGGTTATAAACCTTTAAGGGCATAGACAGCCTCATCTTCCTCCCATGGAGAGTCTGGTGGGTATGAACGAGGGACCTTGCAGCCTGACATCTAACCCACAGTGTCATCAGGGTTCTTTGAAGTTGACCATAACTCCCCCCCCCCCCAAAAAAAAAAAAACCCAAACACTGTGATTGTCTATTCTGACTACCAGTGGCCCTATATAAGGGTTTTGGGAGTTTTAGGGGGGTTTCATTTTTGCCCTGAGGTAGGTTTGAACTGCCATCACTTTCAAAGTACTTATCACATTCGAAGTACTCTCCATTACACTTAATACATTTGTCAAATCTGCAATTCCATTCTTGGAATCTTTTTTTCAAATTCATCTGTTTGGATGGCTGACACCACCTCAGTCGTGTTTTTTCTTTACTTCTTCATCCTGTCCCTCTTCATTAGAGGAAGCAAAAAGCAGTCACACAATTCGAGGTTGGGGGAGTCAGGTGCATGACACAGAAAGGGCATGCTTGCTTGTTGTTTTACCAAAAATTGGCACACTGAGATGGCTGCAGGAGCAGGTGCATTGTCACGGTGGCAAAACATGGTGGCAGTTTCCCATCTGCCACAAAGCAGGCCTTCTTTCAGAGCACACTGTTGTGCAGTCCTCTCAAAGCCTCTAGATAGAAAGCTTGATGAACCTAGTGGAACGAATTCCAAATGTACTCCTCTCCTCACATTAAACAACAACTGAGCATCATCTTGATCATTGAATTCACTTCATTAGCTTTTAGGAGACCAGGTGTGGATAGCATCTTATGCTGATTTGACTGATAATCGCTTTCAGGATCAAAAGAATAGCACCATGTTTTGTCACCAGTAATAACATTACGGGAAAAAACTCTGGATCATTTCAGAACTGGATCATTTCTTTCAAAACTTGGCATGTTTCCACTCAGCGCTCTTTTTCCTGGTCAATCAGAACCCAAGGCTGAAATTTCAAGGTGGTCCTTCTCATTCGCTGTCCTTGTAAACTGTGTTCAGCATCACAGGTTTCTGCAGCATTTTTTTCCAAGCAGGAAACAAAATTTCACGGCCACCCACCATTCTCTTAAGTTGGCCATAACAAAAAAAAAAAACAAAAAACGAAGTTTGAGTGAAACTGCTTTTATGAGAAAATTCATTGTGACCATAGAGAACCTTCACAGGTGTATACCACTGGATGAACTAACTCAGATCCAATTGCAAGATGTTTGCCTCACAGGGAAACGCATGCTATGAAAGCTCTGCCTTGCAAAGTTTTTTTTTCTGTTTTTTTTGGGGGGTACCCCCCTCTTAAAGGATGAACTCACCTCATCTCACTCACTGCTATCAAGTCAACTCCGACTCATTGCCACCCTACAGGACAGGGTAGAATTGCTCTTGTTGGGTTCTGAGGCTGTAACTGCTTGTGGGAGTAGAATGGCCAGTCTTTCTCTTACAAAGAGGCTGGTGGTTTCAAACTGCTGACCTTAAACGCATCTAAAACAAAGCAACGTGCAATGATTAAAAGTAAAACGCTGAGAAATGCTGTTTCAGGCTGAGTGAAGAGTGTAAACAGAAGAAATTAAATTAATATAAAATAAAATACTAATCAAGGCATAGCCCATTATATAAGACACTGAGAGTTGTTTTATATAGATGAAGAGTTCAGTTCACAGTGAAGATACAAGTGTCATGGAAATAGATAAATTGGATTAATATTGCACCTAAAGGTGATAAAAACCCCAACACAGGGAAGATTTCAAAATGCCATCCTTGAATTTGCATACAATGTAAACAAGTATATAGCATAGGAGCTGTGTGATACAATAAATAAAATAGAAAGGCTTATACACATTTACATAGGACATTTACAAAAATTAATTATACCTTTGGCCACAAATAAAATTGTAGCACATTTCTCAAAGCAGAACTAATAAAGGTCACAGTTTCTAAACATAAAAATGAATAAGAAAAATAAACAACCTAGGGCACTACTAATCACAGTCCATTCATACCGTAAAATACCATGTACCCATGAAAAACAATATGATAGGTAGAAGTATTTAGTAACACTAAATAATGGTCAGTATATCTCACTACATTAAAGAAAAGTCAAAAACAGATAAAAAGAAACTCTAACTAAAACGTCAAATGTTGTTAAAATGTCATTGAGTCGGTTGCAAGCAATAGAGACACGGTGCACAACAGGAACACTGCCCCGTCCTGCACCACCCTCTCAGTTGTTCCTGTGTTTGAGCCTGTTGTTGCTGCGACTGCATCAATCCGTTTTGTTGAGACCTTCTTCTTTTTCCATGGCCCCCTGATTTACTGAGCATGAAGTCCTTCAGGGACTGGTCTCTCCTGACAACACGTCTAAAGTCTATCCTCGTCTCTAAGGAGCAGTACTTTTTCCAAAACAAATCTGTTTGTCCTCTGGGGGTCCATGGTATTTTCAATATTTTCACTAGGACCATGATTCAAATGCATCAATTCATCTTTCATTTTCTTTATTCAATGTCCAAGTTTCACAAGCAGACAAAGCAATTAAAAACACCATGACTTGGTTTAGGTGCACCTTCGTCCTCAAAGGGATGCCTCTCTGCTTTCCAGCACGAGAAAGAGATCTTGTGCAGCAGCTTTACCTAATGCAATGCACCCTTTCACGTCTGGCCTTCTGCTTCCATGAGCATTGATAGTGGAGCCAAACAGCACAAAACCTCTGACAACTTCACTCTTTTCTCAATTCATTAATATGTTGGATAATGAGATAAAGAGATCAACTCCACAACAATTTTGCATCAAAAGGTAAATTATGGGTATAGAGGGATGGTGAGATTACTTGGGATTGTTATTTTAAAATCATTTAAATAATTATGTGAATTCTTGGCTAAGATCAGTAGTCTGCTTACAATGCTAATAGTTGGTATAGTCTATTTTTTTTCTATTCTGTGGTAGCCAAAATAAAAGTAGATCTGTCTCATCTAGCCCTTGGTGTTTGTTGTTTCTTCCCTTGGAAATGCTTCAAAGATCAATGAGAATAATACCTGGCTCCCACCGAACATCGCCTGCTCATGGCCCTTCCAAGCCCTCCTTTGCTTTCCTTCCAGCTCACTTCCTCAACCTTCCCCAGTTCTTTTGGCCCTTCATATTCCTTTGCCACTAAATATTTTCAGATCATTTTGAGCCACTTTCTAACAAGTGGCTTCCTATATTTTCATTGGTTGCCTGTCTCCCTTTTCCTTTTCTTTTTCTCCTTTTTGAAAAATCAGTGCCTTTTTGTCTTTTTTGAATTAAATACTTTTATTGGGGGCTCTTACCACTACCCATACATTCATCTGTTGTGTCAAGCACATTTGCACTTACATTGCCATCATCATTTTCAAAGCATTGAACCCTTGATATCAGCTCCTCATTTCCCCCTCCCGCCCTCCCCCTTGATAAATTATAGATTATTACTTTCATATCTTACATTCTCTTCTATCACCCTTTTTCAAATATAAACATGTGGGCTCATCATGTAGGCTTTTATAAGACACATTGCTTTTTCTTCTTAATTGAAATTATTTTTAATCCCTCTATGATTTTGGAGAACTTCAGCTCACCTCCTTCTGCAATTTTACAGAAATATGACTGGGTTTTTTTTGGGGGGGGGTGAAATATAGAATTCTTGTTTAGTTATGGCAGCCAGGCTTCTGCTTCTTGACAACCCTGTCCTCTGAACAGGCTTGCCAGCTTTACCAAGCAAGGCCTCGCAGTTCATCAGAATTTGGTCCAGTGGAGCCCATCCAGTTAAGCTTTCGTTTTCCATGTAAACAAGGGAAATTAAAAAAGAAAAACTGATTTGAGGCTCTTCTTTTGATCAAATGAGGCTTTTGGCAAATGTCTGGCCACTCCAAGTGGCTTCCTGATCACAGCTGGAGCTGCTCTTGGACCAGAAGAGTTCAAGGTTAGTAGTGGACCCTCTCCTTCCTCCTTCTCGCAAAAGGGCCTGTAGAATAGACTGGCAATGCTATCACAGGTGTCACTCACCGTTTTCTGTTCATGTGATATTTTGGGTAATCTATCCTCCACCCCCCACCACCATGTCCCCCAAAAAACCCTCAGCGCTCTCAAGTGTACTCTGACTCCGAGCCCTGGTGGAATAGTGGTTTCGAGTTGGGCAGGCCTACAGTTTGAAACCACTGGCTACTTTTCAGGAGAGAGACCAGGCTTTTTACTGACTACAGAGCTATAGTCCTAAAAGCCCACCGTGATATCCTGTCCTATAGGATCCCTATGAGAATCCAGTCTTAGGGTCATGAATGAATTTCTACCTTCCGCCTATTTGAAGTCCAAAGGTGTTTCCATGTAAACACACCGTCTAATAGTTTCTAGTACAATTTATCTAGAAAGGAACTTTGATGGTGCCGTGGGTTCAATGCTGGGCTGCCGACCACAAGGGCAGTGGCTCAAACGCGCCAGCCATTCTCGAGACTGACTGTCCCAGGAGAGAGTTACCGTCTTGGAAACCCTGGGGAGCACGTCTACTCTAACCTTCAGGTCACTGACGCAGCACGCACTCCTAGCCGGGAAAAAGATCTCTGTAGGCTCGTGTGTTTGTGGACATCTGCGTGTCACCAAGCCCCCCCCCACCCCTTCACCTGTGCTTTCCAATGTATCTGAGCATTTTTAAAGACCTTTTTGTGTGTGAGAATTAGATAAAGGTTTACTGAGCAAATCATAGTTTTACATCCACTATTTCACATACATTCTGATTCATCCACCGACGCAATCCCCATTTCTTCCCTGTGATTCCTGCTTCCATTCCTTCTTCCCAAACCTCTGTACTTTGTCATTGGATAAATGTTGCTCCCTTGATCCTAAAAGATTTGTTATTCTAACATGGGATTGAGTTCAATTCCAGACCGGAAAAGGGACTAAGTGCCGTAATCTTGGGGACCCAACAGTCTCTATCTGACCAGTCAGCCTGGCATCTTACAAGATTTTGAATTTCGTTTCACATTTTTCTCTCAATCTATCCAGGACTTTCTAATACGGTTCTTTTCAGGGCAGTTGGTAGTACAGGCACCACCTAGTTCTTCTGGGCTCAGAGCTGTAGAGATTGACATTTGCAGGGCCCATTAGCCTAATAGGTTCCATGCATCTTTTGATTTTCCTCTGCAGAGTTAGAATCCAATAGTTCCATCTTTGATGCTTATTACCAAGCTTTTCAGAACCAATTACAGTACATAGACTTTTGGTATTTTTACAACTCTTAGATTCTTTCCTCCATCATTCTCAGGACATTTGAGCCCTCCATTACTGGATATGAACTCCCAACCCACCCCAACCCCCAAAGATAGTAAGCTATAACCTTTATTGACCCTCAAACTCAAAACAAAGCCATTGCTACAAAGTCCAGTCTGAATCACAGTTACCCCATACGACAGCAGAGTAGAACTGCTCATGACGTTTCCAAGACAGTACCTGCTTATGGGAGGAGAAAGCCTCCTCTTTCTCCTGAGGAGCAGCAGATGGTCTCCAACTGCCGACCTTGTGGTCAGGATTCCAATGTGTAATCTCCTAAGCCATCAGGGCTCCTCACTGAAAGAAGTCAATGGCTTCATTTTTGTCCCAGACCCCCAACTATCAGAAACACCGGGAGTAGGATTCTCAACTCTTTCATTGCCCAAGACAGGAGACCAGGTCAGGCTCAGTGAGGAAATGTCCAACAACTCACCAGGAATGGAACACAATTGCATAGTCAGTCAGGAGTGATGCTGGTTCTTGAGCAGAAATAAAGACCAATAGTTGAAGTTAGTGGCTTTTGCAAAGGAAGATTCTCTGATGCAAACCGGACTGAAGTGAAATAGGACAGTTAATAAGACTCGAGGATGCTGGGAACCATTAAGAGGCAGTTATCCAGAAACTGGAGGTGCTGTCACAAAGGACGAAATGAAGAATGAGAGACCTGAGGGTTAATAGGAAACAAAACCTGGCAAGTTGCCTTTGGTTTGGCATTGAAATGGTTAAAGGGAGAAGGATGTCAAGGTTCCAAGTACCAAAGAAAACCAGGGTCAGCCCCCGTATGGCATTTCCATTGAAACAGTGAGGAAACGGGGCAAGTGATTTCATTTTGGAGGTAAGAGTGGAGGAGGAAGTCAAATTTGAGAGTAGAGCTATTAATATATTTAAAATCACACCTAGTAAGTGGTTGGAGGAATGAATAAATGCATGTGATTCCATCAGCAACAGGGTGTCTCTCTGACCAACCTAAACACAGCATGAGACTTCACACTCTGATCAAAGCAATGTCAGCCAATCAAATAGAATGCTTTTTTTCTTTTTCTTCTCTAGTGAGGGCTGGTTTTCCTTGGCTATTTTTGTCCAGTTCAAAGTGATTCACCCAGAGAAACCAATTCCTCCAAGTGGACACTAATTTATTAAACACATTTAGTCAAATGACTAACACTGTGTTCATCTTCCAACCACTGTGCTCCCTCCCCTACCTGTGTCCTAGCCTAACCCACACATCAGGCCACACTCAACCCCTGCAAGCAGATGTTGCCATAAAGATCTTATGCCATCATTTTGTGCTTTATTCATTCATTGCCTCTAGAGGTCAAGATGAACATTGGCTCTGTTCCAACTTTGAACACTGATCCAGAAAAGCATCATCGTTCCTATCTTTCGTCTCCTTGAACCTGGAATTTGATATCCCTAATCCCTAAATGTGTAACTTCTCTCACCTTAAACCCCTTTTCCGGTATATGAGGGTATTTCAAAAGGTCTATGGGAAAATCTATTTAAAAGATGATGGACTTTTCCCAACAGCTTTCTGAAGGAGAAAGTTACAGTCTCAGAAACTCACAAAAGCAGTCATCCTGTAGGGTCACCGTGAGTCAGAATTGCCTCTGTGGCAGAGTTTTGCATTTGGGCATGCATCTCTCTCCCTCACCTCTGTTTTACCATTGGTTTATTTAATCTCTCTTAACTATCCAAGCAGATTGGCTTAAAATGCCAATCTAACACTATGTTAGACCAGGTTGTCTAGAGAAACAAATCCAATGACACCTATGTATAATTAAGAGCTTTATATCAAGAAATAGTTATATATCAGAAAAGACATCCTAGCCCAGTCCAACGAATTTCCATAAGGTTGATGCTAGTCCACAAGCCCATCTTCAGAGTCACATCTTTAGATGATGAGGCAGAAAGGTGATATGAAATGAAGGTCAATCAAAGGTCGGGTGCAATCATGTGTATACAAGAGCAGTAGAAACCTGGTAGGACACAGGTAACCCCCCAGGGTTCCATCAGACAGAAAGACAGAGGGGTAGAGAGAGCAGTTTCTATAGCTCCTCCCTTTCATTCAAAAGGCCACATTCCCAAGGAGATGTCATCAAGCTGCAACTTGATTGACAGACTTGACTCCAGCCCTACTCAGGAGGGTTTAGTTCATGCACGAATACTTTCTCATTCACCTAACAAAGAAAACCCACTGCCAAATGGAATTGCTACTACAAGTATTTAGATTAGGATTTGCAATACAGTTTGGGGGGCACAATAAAATCAGTAATATCTCTCTGGTGAACTGTCAGTTCACAGGAATCAATTGTATTCATCCCTGTATCCCTCACTGCACACACCAGAACATTTTCCATCTAAGAACTGGACCATTGTATAAGGATAAGCATCATTGGGCATCAATATTTTAATTTACTCTATATAGTATAGATAGGGTAAGTAGACTGTCAAGTTAGCAAAAGCCCGCTATGTTGTAAAAATAATATTGCTCATGTGCAAGTAATTCATCTATTTAGCCATGGTACTCATTTCTGCATAGTTCACAAATACAAGAAATCACATATGCAAATGTAGTACTTATAAAGTACAAAAGGACAGATTAGGTCGAGTAAAAAATATTGATACTAGAGTATAGTGACCAGATTTTAAGCCGGACACCATTAACAGGGGAGGGGAGGGGAAGGGGGGACCTTGATTAAAAATTTGGCCTATATGGAGCAACAAAAACTTTCATAAAGCACAAAAATAGTATTGTAATATATATTTTTTAATTTTAAAATGCCACGGGATGCAGGACAAATGTTAAAAAGCGGGATGTCTGGTCACCCTGTATACTCAAAGTAAACATGTTTCTGTGATCAGTGGATGACTGCAGACAAGTTCTCTCCTTAATTCACTTGTCCTAGTCTTATTTGGATGCCTTCAGGCAAGGAGAGCTTGAGAGTGAGGAGGACTTGAGCCACCTGCTGAAGATGAAGAATTGCTGTCTTCTCATATGAGATATGGCAAAATAATAATGATATAAAAGTATGAAGGATTCATGGGGGAGGGGGACCAAGTATGAAAGGGAAAATATGAGGAGTGGATACCAGGGGCTCAAGTGGATACCAGGGGCTCAAGTAGAAAGCAAGTGTTTTGAGAACGATGATGGCAACAAATGTGCAAATGTGCATGACACAATGGCTGTATGTGTGGATTGTGATAAGAGTTGTATAAGCCCCCAATAAAATGATTTAATAATAATAATAATAATAAAAGAATTTCTGTGTTTGTTATGGATTACTACTCAATGTAAAGAAGACCAAATTCCTCAAAACTGGGAGGATTTTTCCCCCCTCAAGTAACAGGTTTATTGGCACTGAGGCAGAGGGGAAAGCACAAGTTATTGTACCTACCCATCTTAGGATGTCTTCCTACTTTGATGACAGCATGTTGTGAAAGGTCAGTGTTAGCCTCTACCGGCATCTTCTTCTAAAGATCCAAAGGGTGGGGTTTGTAGCTGTGGGGGTCTGCGTGCTTTGGGCTGACCGATTCGGTGTCTGAGCTGACAGCCACTGCTGCAAGCCACTGAGAGCAGACAGAGCACAGAAGGATGTGCTGTTCACACAAATCAATAAACCCAAGAGACGCTAAAGGCCTTCCGGGTGGAATTCTGAGATGGGACCTGGGCAACTGGAACTGGGACGTACTCCGTCCAGTGTAACCCTCCCGGACCCTGGCTGCTGCCCAGGCAGGGACGTGGGCTTGGGATGATCGGATATGTCCAAACCTCAGGGAGAGGACGGTGGGGCTGGTATGAGTGACTCAGTCAAGGGGACCGGCACAGGGGGTGGGGGAGGGTGGGATGGATGATGGGCCTGCACAGACATGGACGAGGGCAGCAGAAAGGCAAGTCAGTAAGCTGTAAGACAGGACCCCTGATCCCAGACAAGCCTGGGGACACAGAGCACTGACCAGTCAGAGACCGGCCATCAGATGCACATGAGAAGCGTCTGTAAACACAATCTGGCTAGATTAGAAGGGCCATGAATGGTCACCCTAAAAGCAAGAGTGTTTGTGCAATGAATCAGGGAAAGGAGAACCCCAAGAACCGCCATTATCATTCCAATACCGAGGTAGTTCCTGGCCGTGATGAGTGCCAAAGAGGCCCACTTCTATCTGGAGTTGACCAGCTGGGACCTGCAGATCGCCTGAGCGAGCTTTTATGAGGACGGAGGGGATGAAGACATTGCGACCATTTCACAAGCAACACCCAGTTCAGTGTCCAGAGGCACAGCTCCCAGTGATAGACAAGTGGCCTCCTTCAGAGTCCTCATTCATGACCAAGACAAAGAAAAGGAAGAAGAGGAAGGCCAGAGGTTTTAGGCTGGGGCTTCAGAGAGAAGCAGACAGCAGATTGTTGGACCTCCCAGGAAGAAAAGTCCCACCAAGCTGGTGGATGATCTCTTTAAAGGTGCCAAGGAGCATGGAGCCTGGCTGTGAAGTGAATGGCCAAGAGCCCCGGAGAGAGCAGTGCACCCAGACCCATTGCAGGGGGTGGCTACTGCCTTCGGGCAGCCCCCGAGGAAGAGTCTGCATGCATGGCAGGAGAAAGGAGGCAGTACTCGGGCCAAGACGTGCACGTGGTGTGGAAACTCTGGAAGAGCAGGTTCAGTTTGGACAGTGGTGAGCTCTGAAGCTACCAGGACCCCTCCAATGCCCAGTTTCTGGAGTCAATAGGAAGAGGCAGGTGCCAGGCAAGCTGCGGTGGTTAGCACATGGCGGGCAGGTGAACTTGGGCATGGAGGACCATCGGGATGAGGACTTTGTGAAGCCCAAGGGAGTCTTCAAAGCCTTCTGTGGTGAGGGTCTCAAACACCAGTTCTCAGGCACAACAGGTGGAAAATGATGCCAAAACCAGGTTGGGTCTCCATCGACAAGGAGGAGCCCATAATCACCCGCCCCCTCCTTCCCTGCCCTGCACCCCAGCAGTCCAGTGCCATGTTGCTCCGTAGCCCGGGGTTCTTAGATCTCCCTTGTTGGACATTTGTTTTCTCCTTAGTTGCATTTTCTTGTTTTTGTGACGATCAGTGGAATTTAAAGAAAAAAATAAATACAGGGAAGTAAGTGAAGGGATACATTGGACAGTGTATGATATGATAAAATAATGATAATTTGTAAATTATTAAGGGCTTATGAGGGAGAAGTGGGGAGGGAGGGCCTAAATGGAGGCAGGATGTTTTGAAAGTGATGATGGCAACAAATGTGCAAATGTGACGTGCATACAGTTGATGTATGTATGGATCATGATGGGAGTTGTATGAGCCCCCAATAAGATGATTTATAAAAAAACAAAAAAGAGGGGGAAGGAGGAGCTTATACCAAGGGCTCAAGTAGAAAATATTTGGAAATGAATATGCCAACATGTGTGCAAAATGCTTGATACAAATGATGTATTGAATGTTATAAGAGTTATAAGAGCCTCCAACAAAATCTTTGGGAAAAAAAGAAAAAGGAAATAACAAGAACCAAAACATCATCATAAGTAGGGAAAAGATTGAAATTGTTAAGGATTTTATCTTGCGGTATCCACTATAATGCTCCCGAAAGCAGCAGTCAAGAGATCAAAAGACACGCTGCTGTGAGGAAATCTGCTGCAGAAGACCTCATTAGAGTATGAGCAACAAGGATGTGACTGGCACTCGATCCAAGCAAAGGCCTTTTCAATGGTCTCAGAGGGGTGTGAATTGAATTTGGATTGTGCTGGAGAAGAATATTGAAAGTCCCCATGGCTGCTAAACAAACAACTCCATCTGTCTTGAAAGAATTATGGCCAACGTGCACCAGAGGCGAGAATGGAGAGAATTTAACTCACATACTTTAGACATATTTCAGGAGATACCAGTCCCTGGAGAAGGACATCATGTTTGGCAAAGAAGAGGGGCAGTGAAGAAGAGGAAGGCCCTCAAGGAGATGAGTAGACACGGTGACCGCAAGAATGAGCATGCGCATGGGAACAATTGTGAGGATTGCGCAGGGCCAGGCTGCCAGTGTTTCCTTCTATTGCGCATGGGGTTGCTATGGTGGGGGGGTGGGGGGCGACTTGATGGCATCTAATGACAGCAACAGCAAGGAACAGTCCAGTAAAAACAGTTGCTTCCGATGGGGAATCTGCTGGGCCACAAGAATTCAAGGCAGTGAGATCAGCTCCGAAGCTTCTGGCAACTAATTTTGGGGATTCCAAATGGAAAAGGTTGATAGATGTTCTTGAAGGACACAAGATGCTCATGGGGGCTTTTAGAAAGAAGCTTTAAGAAAACTGAAGAGTGCACTGTTAAGAAAAGCCAGAAATGTGGTGCCAAGGAAGTTTTTTATATCATGATAGTGAATTTGCTCATTCTTTGAGGACAGGCAGGTCTGTCCTAGGCGAATTTTGTTGAAAAACCTTACTCATCTACCCTACAGCCTTGAAACTTCTGGTCAGACTTCTTTTTGTTCCCCAAACACCAAGAAACACAATGTGAACCCCTTGAGTTTGCTGAAGCTGCCGTTTGATGCGGTGTCCCTCAAAGATATCAGAACTCTTTGGGCTTTGGAACTCTTTGGAAGATTTGGAGAAATGGAAACGCTGCCATCAGGGAGAGTACATTGAGAACCATTTTAATCTATTCTTTAATAAAGGCATCTATGATTTTATAGCAATACTTCCACTTGATATAATGCACATTGTAATGTAAATCCACACACAGTACACATCCTCTCATGCAGCATCCATTACTTATGTTCCAACAATAATGGGATATGTACCTCTGAGTCAATGTTCTATAGACTCAGTCCTAAGCAATGCTGATGAACATTGAGAAGTCTGATTTGAGTTCTTCCAAGAAAGACATACAAAACAGTTGAAATAAGGAATTTCCTTTAAAATTTAAACAACTTACACAAATAGTACACTAGTACGTAGCCTCTTAAAAGGGGATGAAATGGTACCAAATGATGGAACTTCAATTTCTAGGCCCTATGTGTTCCTTGAAGGAAACCATTATAATGCTGAATGCGCATTCTCCCCAGTCTCCTTCTTTGCAGAAACATACACATAATGTGTACCACTTAAAAATGATTTTGAGTTTTTAAAATATTGATTTTCTTTTACTTGTTCTAATAGTCATAATTAACTCCACAAAGGAGAACCCATTTTACAAATTAGGAAGATAGGACTCAGATAATTCACTAAAATCTAACATTTTTCTTTCAATGTCACATTAGCTAAACAGAGTTAAACTGAGATAGTCCATGAAAAAGATCCATTTATTCATGTTTCCCTTTACATCCTTCAGTAAATATAGATTTCTTCATAGATTCCCAGCACATTTCCTGATAAATTTATTTTCCATTGAAATTTTAGAACTGATCTTTTAAAACTTATGCTGTATTTCCTGACTGGTTGTTGCTAGTATAAAGAGAAGTGATTCAGTTCATTGTAGGTGCTGTAAAGTTGATATATGTTATAATAAATATAAAACACTATTTTTGCCACTACAACATTTTTTACATACACAAATGTAATGTACCAGATGAGAAGAAATTCATTTAAAAATATTGATTTCACAATTCTGAAATCTCTGGTTAGTTTTTATTTATTTGATTTGTTTGGAATTTTCTAGGTGAACCATTATATAATTTCAAAATTATGATAATTTGATCTAATATATCTAGTATGTATACCCCTCAATTTTCACTGTACATAATTGCATTAGCAAGGAATTCTGGGAGATGGTTTAAAATATGGGGCATGAATGCAATCTTAACTTGTTCTTGATTTTAATAGTGATACTTCTAATAGTTTATCATTTAGTTTACTGTAGGATTTTGGTAGATTGCCATTAGGAAGTAAAGCAAGTTCCATTTATCTTCTAATCTGCTTAGAGATCTGTTTTGGTTGATCATTGTATTAGAGTGTTAACTTTTACCAATTTTTTTTCTGAATCCATTGAGATCATCATATGAATTTCTCTTTCTATCACTATAGTGCATTAGATTAAAGTTTTGTAATGTTGATCCATTCTTGCTTTCCTAGAATAAATTTGAAACATGGCGTTTTGAATTCTATGATGGATTGTTTGCTGCTATTTTGTGTGGCTTTTGGTTTAGTTTGGTCAGTAAAAGCAGCCTGAAATTTGCTTGCATTTGTACTTTATTCTGTTCTTGTTCTGTCCTTACAGCCAGGTTATGCTGGCCTCATAGAACAAATGATAATTTACCATTTTTTTTCTATTCTCTGGAGCAGTTTATCTGACAGGAGAATCATCTGTAATGCTGTCTAGGCCAGGAATGTAGGACAAGTAGACTTTTAAATATTGATTCAATTTAATCTCTCACGACTGGTCTAGTTAGATTTTTATACTTTTGGGGTCACTTGTAATATCTCCTCAGAAATTTCCCAGTTCATTTAGGTTTCCAAATGTCATGATATAAAATTACTATATTATTCTCCTAATTTAATGCATTCTCTTGCATCAAAATCACATCCCCATTTTCACTCCAAACATTTCTCGATGTCCCATTCTCTTGCTTACTCTGCCAAATGAATGTCTACTTTATTGGCTTTGTCAACTATACTGCCAGCAACAAAACAGCTCTTGATTTTATTTAACAGCTATCCAGATTTTGTTATACTTCATCTCTACTTTTAATTTTGCTATTGCCTTCCTTGACTTTGACTTCTTTTTTTTTTTGCATTTCCTTTCCTAGTATCTCATTTTTTTACCCTCATCTTTCTTTTCTAAGAAATTCACTTACTGGTATGAGGTGTTCTTTAAGCATTGCTGTAACCAGATTCCACAGTTGCTTTGTTTAAATAAAAAAGAAAAGAAAGAATAGTGACTGTCAAGTTGACTCTGACTTATGGAGATCCTGCATATGTCAGGGCAGAACTAGCTCTGTGGGGTTCTGAATGGCTGGTTTGGGGGAAGCAGATCACCAGGTCTTACTCCCAAGGAGAAATGTTCAGCCTTTTGATTTGCTGCCAAACCTGATCACCATTCACTCCACACTAGGACTCCAAGTCAATAGGTAATGCGTCCGTGTTTTTTATTTGCTCTTTAAACAAAGATTTACTTAAGAATGTTGGGTGTGTTCTTAATTTCCGTGTTGCTACAGATGATGTTTCCTAGGGACCAGATTCTGAGAGGAAATTACAATAGTCAGGCTTTATTAAGGTGTGTACTTGATGAAGACATAGATTCTTATTGTCTGAGTGGGGGTAAGGTTTCAACCACTGAGTTGATTCCGAATCGGAGCAGCCCGAGGTGGGTTGGCCAAGGGGAAATCCTGGGCTGTGGCGCAGACTCAGCAAAGGCATCGATGACCACAGGGGTAACTTGTTGGCCAACAGAGTTGTGTCCAGTTGGTGTGAAAAGGTAAAATGCTCACACTCCATTCCTTGGATCAATCACTCAGCAGATGTTGACTGCCCAGGAGGGAGCACGAGCTTGATTGGGCAGGGCAGCTCTTTCCAGATAAAGGAAATCTTGACTAGGGTTTACCAGTAGTATTCCCATCAGCTAAAGAGTAACAGGGGCATCACAAGGTTGGTGTTGCCTCGTGAAGAACTATGGGGTTATTCCCACTTCCCCTCATACACTTCACACCCCACAGAACCCTTAGCAATGGTTATTATCAATTTTTATGCTAGAATGATATCTGAAAACTATAAGTTGCTTAAATGTAATATATCTTTGAGTAAACAAATACTAAC
The DNA here is from genome assembly GCA_004026705.1 of Nesogale talazaci. Taxonomy (NCBI): domain Eukaryota; kingdom Metazoa; phylum Chordata; class Mammalia; order Afrosoricida; family Tenrecidae; genus Nesogale; species Nesogale talazaci. Next base: position 29,388 of record PVJH01008314.1, read on the forward strand.
AAAAATTGTTTTGTGAAATTTTTCTACATTGAATTGCAACATTAGCTACATTAGTAATGACTAGATGGAAGTCTTTTAATTTTTTCCTTTTTCCTTTAATTACTGCCTTATTCTCTAAAAAGCAGGGATATAAATTCACAAATATTGATATTGTAGTTGCAACTCCAGAAGATTTTGCCAAATCAATGACTACTGTTTTCATTGTTGCTTGTGTTTTTATAGTGTGTACCTGAAGCACGCGCAGGTGAAATCACATGCTTTGAAATATCATTGTAATTGGGCAATAATAACAGCTCTGACTATAGCCCATGGCCAATCTATACTAAGCTCAGTCATCAAATCACTTTCCATCCACTCCTAGTAATCCTGCAGAACAGAATAGAACTGCCCCTTTGGGTTTCCAGGGCTGTAAACCTTTACAAGTGCACAAAGCCACACCATTTACCCTTGGAGTGGAGGCTGGGTTTGAACTGCTGGATTTTAAGTTAGCAGCCCAACTCATAAACCACCAGGGTCCCTAGAGCACATTTAGAGGTTCCAAAAGTATATTAGCACAGAGTTTTATTCTTGTAGGTCTACTGATAAAGCAAGTAAGCTGGGATTGCAAAAGTGTTCTTGTTGTTATACCAACAGGGATATTTTTATTAAACAAGTAAATTTCTAGTGAAACATTGAATAAAAAGATTTTTAGGCAGCTGTGTTTTTTTTGTTTGTTTTGGGTTTTTTTGGGGAGAGGCATCACTGCCTTATGTTGGTCGTGGGAGCTACCTAGGCAGTTGTTTTGGTATTACTTTTCTGACAGTGTCCCCAGGGCAAACTCCCCAGGCCCCTTAGTGATGTAACTGGGGAATAAGCCCCTCACTTTCAACAGGTATCCTGGCTGGCACAGCCCAGCATCTACTGCAATTATTCATATTCGGATACTTGTAGTACTCTTTGGTTGTTGACTTTTAATTCAGATAAGGAGTTTATCAAGGATTTGGGTCGTTTTGTGAAATATGACTTTTAGGGCCCTCAGAGTATTCAATTGAATATATAAACCAGAATGTAGTTAACAATCCCATATTGTGAGGCATTTCAGCTATAAATCTTGTGGAAGTAGTGACATTAGTCATAGCAATAATCTTATTGTCATCACTTAAAGTAATTTTCTTATGATATACTTATATCATGGTAAGTGAAAGGTATCACTACAAAGTCATAGAAACCTTTATTAAACAAAAATATCAAAATTTGAACTCCTAATGTCTGGAACACCCCACTCAAACCACTGCCATTGAATCAATTATGAATCACAGCAACCCTAGACAGGATTTTGAAGGCAGTAAATATTCACAGGAGCAGATAGCCTCATTTTTCTCCCTCTGAGCTGCTGGTGGGTTTGAACATTGGCCTTCCTGTTAATAATCAGTTATTCAACAGCACCATTAGTGCTTTAAGCCCTGCAAATTGAGAAGTAGGGTGTTGTCCGTGGTGCTGAATTAGTTGCATAATTGTCCATTCCTCAGTCATCATACTATGGTAGCTTGCATGTTGCTGTGGTTTGAAATATATGTCACCAATATTTCAAATACCAGCAGTGTCATCAATGATGAACGGCTACCAGCAGAGCTTACAGACTAAGAAAAAGGAGTGGTGATCTGAAAATCTGATGAATAGGGGAACATCGTCTGGTGTAGTGCCAGAAGAAGAGCCTCCCAGGCTGAAAGGCACTCAGGATGCTCTGTTCAGAGTCAACCTTAATGCACTCAGTATCTCTCAAGTTGAAAAAACTGAAGGAAAAATTCAAACCTCAAGTTACAGCATCGAAGGATTCTGTGGGCAAAATATTGAACCATGCAGGAAGCATCAAGAATTGATGAAAGGAAGACATGGAGTCATTGTACCAAAAAGAACTGGTCCATACAACCACTTCAAACAATAAAAAATAACCAAGAAATGATGGCATTGAAAGAATAAGTTCAACCTACATGGAAGGCATTGGCAAAAAAAAAAGGAATTTACAGAAAAATTATTGAAATGCTTTAACAGACTGAGTCAATGTTGGAAGAGTTCATTAATGTCAGCCAAGAAATATGGAAGACAGTACAAAGGCCCCGATTTGTGCCTATTCCAAAGAAGAGGGCTCAACAGAATGTAGAAAATATGGGACAATATTATTGACATCACATACAAGTAACATTTTGCTGAAGATAATTCAAAAAATGGTCGCAGCTATGCATTGACAGGGAGCTTCCAGAAATTCAAGCTAGAAGAGGATGTAGAATGAGGGATATAATTGCTGATGTCAAATGGATCTTAACTGAAAGCCAAGAATATCAGCTTTTATTAGTGTTTTATTGAGGATGCTAAGAAATTTTGACTGTATGAATCATTGTGGGGGTACAGGTCCCCAACAGTTGAATGAGTCCTTAGGAGTGATGTTGCAATTATGGAAAATAATCGAGACAGACAATGTGAGACTCGGGGTTCCTTGACCCTATGGCAGGAACAAAAGAGTGAGTGTATTTTCCTATCGGAATATATATAATGAGACTTACGGATCTTTTAAAAAGCATACAAGTCATACAGAGAGCACACAATATTATCAATGGTAATCTAATAAGTGGGTAACATAACAAACAGGCAATGAAAATGACCCAGCCTCCTGACCTAGTGCTAATTGACCTCTAATAGCCCAAGTCCTCCCCAGGGGAACAATCTCTGATCTGTATCAGAAAGAAACATCAGAAGAGGTCTTGCTACATTTTATAGTGGCTTAGGCTATAGAACCTGATTGCTCATATCTATAGATAGTCCCCAGGCTTAGTGAACAGTCAGACATAGGAGTGAGACATTTTTCATAGTAGCTGCTTTATGACTGTTCCTTTATGAAAGGGGTTATTAGAAGGATTGTGTTCAGTCATGAGAATATGTATTAAGATCTATTTATATCTCATAGCTGGGAGGGTCTGTGAGCCCACCAGGGTCAGTTTTCCAGATTCATAATGAGAAGCACTGAGGTTTTAGCTGCATTACACTCTCATCCAGTCCCAGATGCGATCCTAACAGACTATGGGTAATATTGTGAAGAGTGGGAATTCCAGAACACTTAATTGTGTCCATGAGGCACCTGTTTATAAGCCAAGAGGGAGAATAAGATGATTCTGTCTGGTTTAAAGTCAGGAAAGGTGCATGTTGGGGTTATATTTTTTACTATACATATTTAGCCTTTTTCAATACAACTAAATAGAGGAGCTAGACTATCCTTCATATAGAGTAAATATACCAGTTTAAGGACTAATATTGAAAGTATCATAGGCTTCTAGAAGAACAGCCACCTCTATCTTGTAAGAAATATAGCCAGGATGCTCCTTTGAAGCCAGGATAGCATCTTACAGGAACAATTATCCATTACAAAAGGAGTCCTAGTAGCACAGTGGTTAGATCACTTGGTGTGGTACTTAGATAATCTGGTGTCAATTTGGGACCTGAGAGGATTAAGAGTGAAGAGGTGAAGTCTAGTCTGTCAATTGAGTCACAGCCAATATGGTCTCTAAGGTCATGATCTTTCCCTAAGGATTCTGGGAAACCTCTGGTATTTCCTCCTTGGTGGCAGGAGACACTTTTTCCACTCTGCTCACTTCCTTTGAGATTCTACTGACAAGGCTGACTTCCTGTGAGACATCCCTGAGGAGAAGCCATCTGAACCTACCCTGATGCAGCCAGAATTCTGGACCCAGAGAAACCGCATGGAGATTCCTGCCGGCTCTGAGATGCTTATACCACTGGATCCATTAGACTCCTCACCCACTGGCCTGTGATCATCCTGTATCCTGCGTCATTGCATGTGTTTCATGAGTTAGAAGAGGATTTTATGGATTAGTAATGGACATATGGGCTAGTCTCAGACTTATGGACTTTATCTGGACTGAACTGGGGTGTTTCCTCAATGCTCAATTCCTCTTTTATAAAAATCTCTTTATTATATACAGATGCATGTTTATGAATTTGTTTCTCTAGTCTACCCAGATTAACACACTTTGCTACTAATTGAAACAACCATGGTGTGAACTTTGCAGCTGCTCCCAGGAGACGGCTGTAACAGACTGCTTCCATAAAGCTCCACAGCCCTGGAAACACTATAGGGTTGTTACATTCTGTCCTACAGGGCCCTACAAGTTGGGATTGCAATAGCAGTGGGTTTGGTTTTGATCCCTTAGGACATTTTTGGTTCAATTGAGTTAAAGAAAGAGGCACTTGCTCATCCAGAGATTTCTGTAAATTAAATTAGTGATTACTGGACTACATATCACTATATATAAATTAGTGATTCTGGAACAAGTCACTTATTTTTTAAAGATCCTCAGGTAGTTTACACTCTACAGATGACATTAGCAGTCTTTCTTGGTGTGGAATCCAGTAGAGATGCTGGGCAAATATTATGGATTGAATAGTATCTAAAGAAAAAACTTTAATTATAAATTCTAACCTCTGTGCCATAGTTATAATCCCATTTAGGAAAAGCGTTGACTTTGATATGTCAATAAGGCAAGATTAATATAGGTTGTGTCTCCTTTTCGTCTCTCTTGAGATAAAAGGGAAATTAAACAAGCAAGTGAAAAAAGGAATCAGTGCAAGATTTTTTTTTTACGTGTATAAGAAAGAGCTTTATATACAAGAACAGTTGAATATTGAGAAAACATCCCAGGCCCATCTAGATCAAGTCCTTAAATCTGACATTAGTCTATATGTCTGATAACAATCTATAAAGTCATCTTCAGACTCATGAAATGCATGTAATGACACAGAATGCAGGAAGGTCACTGGCCACTGGGTGAGAAATCTTGTGGATCCAGTGGCGTTGTAAGCATCTCAGCACTTCAGGGGTCTCCATGTGGCTTTTCCAAGTCCAGGGCTCTCACTTCCATCAGCATAGGTTCATGTGTTTTGTCAGTAGAGTCTGTCAAGGAGTGAGCCAAGAGAGAGTGTCTCCCGCCTTCAAGGAGGAATACAGGAGTTCCCAGAATCTTCAGGAGAAGGCCATGACCACATAGAGGCCTCATAGGCTATCACCTGATTGACAGCGTAGGCTCTACCCCTTAACTCTTTTTTTTTTAACCTCTTCACTCTTAATCCCCAAATTGACACCAGATTATGTAACTACCACATTTTCAAAGCAGATCTGTGTGTTTTATTTCTGGATTCGAGGAATTTATGGACTGAGTCCTTTTAAAAAATAATTTTTCTTCTACCTACTTAAAGACCCAGTTGTCAGTGTTAAGTGACTGAATGCATGAATGTTTACATGTGTCATCTCGCTGTTTCCAGTGATTTAATTTTATCTGAATGAAAGTTTTGTTGTGACTGCATGCTTTGATGTTGCCTCCCACTCATAGTGGCCCCATGAACAACAGAGCAAACACTTTCCAGAAATGTCATTCTCATCTCACTTTGTTTGTGTCCAGTGTTGCAATCAATGTGTCCATACATCACTTTGAGAATACTTCTCTTTATGACAAGCATGCTATCTTTCTCCATGCATTGATCTTGCTTGGTGACTTGTCTGAGAGTAATTTGTTCTTTCTTCTGACAGTCCGTGGAATAGTCCATATTCTTCACCATCCATCTAATCCAGCGGCATCAATTCTTCAGCCTTCCTAATTCAAGATTGCTCTTGCCCATGTGCTCCTCTCAATTCACTGCCATTAAGTTGATTCTAACTCCTGTTAGAAGAACTATTCCTTTGAGTTTTCAAATCGCAGATATGTTCAGAAGTAGAAAACCTCATCTTTTTTAGCTGAGGGGCTCCAAGTCCTGATCTTGTGGCTGGCAGCCCATCTTATTATCACTCACTGTGCTACCAGGACTCCTTCACCAAGATCAAATGAATATACATGCATAAATCTTATATTAAGGACAAACTGATCTGTCTCCCAAGACATACAGAAGAGTGCTCCAGGGACTTATCGTTACACAATTTGGAAAATCAGTGCAAGATTGATGCCCAAATGTGGACATCTCCAGGAAACTAGGAAGCAGAAACAAGAACCTTCCTCAAACAGAGCCCATTGTGGTATATTTTTTACATGAGTGTGGCAGTCACCTAATCTGGTGTCAATTTGAGGATTAAGAGTGTAGGGGTGGAGTCTAGTGTGTCAATCTGGAGATAGCCAAGGAACCCTCTGGGTGGGCCTGGCCTTCTCCTGAGAATTCTGAGAAATCTGGCAGTATTTTCCTCCTCGGAGGCAGGAGACACTAGCTCTCTCGAATCACTCCCTTGGAGGCGCTCTACTGACAAGACAGACATGACGCTGACAGACCTCATGCTCTGGGAACTGAAGGAGCCACTTGGAGACCCCACTGCCAGCCCTGAGATGTTTACAATGCCACTGGAACCAAAGACTTTCTACCCACTGGCCTGTGATTGTCCTGCATTCAGCATCATTGTGTGTGTTTTGTGTGTCTGAAGAGGACTTTATGGATCGGTATCAGACATAAGGGCTGGTATCAGACTTCTGAACTTGAACTGGACTAGATTAGGATGCTTTCTCAATGTTCAATTGCTCTTGTAAACAAATCTCTTTCTTAAACACATATGTGTGTCCATGGATTTGTTTCTCTTATTTACCCAGACTAACACAATTAGCATCAGCTAATTACAATTAGCATCAGCTAATTACAATAGAGCATAAAGGCTTTGTATTCAGACATAGGCTAGACACAGGTTACAATGATGACTCATGACTGCAAGGAGATTGATCCTCGCTCTATCTCTTGTTTTTCTCTTTGCCTCAAATATAGGTGTGGTAATAGCTACCTTGCAAAATTCTTTTTGAGAATTCCATTGATGAAGCACAAGCAGGAGACTCTCTCGTAAGTGGCAGCAATCAACCACATTGTTATGGGGAGCAGCAAGTGAAAGGGAGAGAATGGAAAGAGCATTAGAAAGGAGAGATGAGGAGATGTGCGAGGGAGGACCCCGCCGGTTTATCAAGTGGAAGTGAACATTGCACATTTCTTTCATGCAGAGCTGAGAGCATGGTTTCACACAGATCCAAACTCGATGTTGGCTTCCTAGTGTGGTGTTTTTATTTCTTGTTTGTTTGTAAGTATGTGTGTTCATGGTAAAAACAAACACGCGCACACACACAAGCACACCCCACACCACTGCCACCATAATATTTGATATTTTTCAAGTGACATCTGCTAGGTCTACAAAATCCTGAGTGGAGAATGATTCTGTGCTCATGTGTTAGGAAAAAGGGTTGGTGCCACTTCCTCCCCAACAGTTCTGGTTCTGATGCTGGCTTGACAGCTGGTGCTAACTGAGCTGTCATATTCTCACCTCCTTAGCGTTTCCCATCCCTCACCCCTTTTCATGCTTTGTTAGGATACTCGTATTACCTGTTCTGTGTCTGTAAATTGTATACTTGGTACAAAATGTGACAGGAGGAGTTTGTTTGTTTCAAGGATCCATATTGGAAAGAAAGAAACATCCTGCAGGGTAGAAAAACCACAGTGTGAACATCTCAAGACTGACGAGTCAGGATGACAGTCACTTGTGATCACGAGGCTCCTGCTCTCCCAGAATGCTTCCTGCTTTGAGACAGTGGGCATGACTTGAGAGACTCGGGCACTGTCTGCTTGAGGGAACCCTTTAGAGCAGTGGTTCTCACCCTCCCTAAGGCAGCGCGACCCTTTCATACAGTTCCTCACATGTGGTGACCCCCAATCATAAAATTGTTTTTCTTGCTACTTCAGAACTGTAATTTTGCTATTGTTATGAACCACAATGTAAATATCTGATATGCAGGATATATTTTCATTGTTACAAATTGAACATAATTAAAGCATAGCAATTAATCACAACACAATATATAATTATACATAGTAAACTATTTATGTGACTTCTGATGGTCTTAAGGTTGTTTGAGCATGTGAAAGGGTCATTTAACCCCCAAAGGCATCACAACCCACATGCTGAGAACTGCTGCTTTAGAGGAAGCAATGACTAGAAATTCCAAGTTTTCCTTTACTCCCATTTTACACTGACATGAAGCAGTGGTTCCAAAACTGTGTCATGTACCAGAATCTCTAAGGCTCATTAAAACATAGATTGCTGGACCATCCTCTGAATTTCATCAGTAGATCTGGGATGGAATCCAATAATTTGCCTTTCTAACTCATTCCCAGGCAATGCTGAAGTACGGGAGCCATACTCTGAGAACCACTGAAGTTAATGTTTATTTATCCCAACTCTCCGAGAAACATAAAAACAGTCCTCATCACAGCCATATGAAACCCATTATTGCTATTATTTCCATGTTGAGGTGGTGACCAACATGCTTCATGTGACACCGTTCTAAAATGGCAGAGCAAAGATTTAAACTGAGCTCTCGCTAACTCCAAGGCCAGATTTAGGCGTGATGCTTTGGGCAGAAGGCTTCCTGTAACTGGATGTAAAACCTCTCAAAGGTAGTTGTCCAGGTAGAAGTCTGATGCAGGGAGACTCCACTCAAGACCATTCTCTTACAGGAACCCCTCGAGTCTAGAAGGAGATGGTGACATGTATGTTTACAATCCCTCTTCGGTGAAGGAGCCCTGGTGGCAGTGTTAGCAGTATCGGGCTATTTCTTCAAACCCCTCAGATACTCCAAGTGAGAAAGATGAGGTTTTCTGTTCTTATAACGATTCATAGGCCCAGACAGCAAGATGGCAGAGAGACCCTCTACAATAAAGACATGGGAGGCCAAATTAAACCAATAAGGGATAACCCCAGAACCCTGGACTTCAGAAGGACAAATAGAGAAGTAGATGGTACCAAGCAGGAGAAGCAGCTGAACTAATGTGGTGAGAGAGGAGACAGATGGAGGAAAATTGTCAGCTGGTCTGACATGGCTTGATCGCTTTGAACTTTTGCAAACAGCATTCAATCAAGACAGCAGACAGACAACACACATGAATATTTGGTGACAAGCAATGAGCAAGGCGGGATTCTTTCTTGTGCCTCACTGTCTCCTGGAGACCAGAAGCACGACCAGCCTCCCTTCCTGCCTGCCTGGTGACATCCCCTCCCAGTCCTGCCCAGCCCATGAGGTTGTAGCTGCACCTTCGTAGTTGGGGTACCAGAAGCTTTATCCCATGACCTCCACCCCATCAAAGCAGCAGAACATACAGTGTGGTTCCCCAATTATATTTGGACATATGTAATCAGAATCCCTGCCTCCAGAGAATTGCATTACCTACTTAGAGTCCTCTGGGGTCAAGTGTTCCTTCTGAACCTGCATGAACTATTTTCAAATCAGATACCCTGACCCCAGAAAACATCTACGACAGCAAGAACCTCGTGTACAGGCAGACATCCCACTCCTGCACCCTTCTCTACCCTATGAGCTCTTTGGCTAGCAGCGTACAGACCCACGCTGAAGGACCTCATCTCCACAGTTTTCTCCTAGCCCTGTCTCAGTTTTCTCCATTCTTTTTCTCTACCTCCTGGGTGTCTTATTCTTTCTTTCCCTGCTTTCCTCTTTTTTTCTTTTCTTTTGCTTCTACTTTCTTTATTCCTTCCCTTCTTCCTCTCTCTTTTCATAGATTTTTATTATTCTCTTTTCTCTTCAACTTTCCTGGTTTTGCCTTTTGTTTTTTCTCTTCTGTTGCTTGTATTTTTCTTTCCCCTTTTATAGTTTTTAAATTATTTTCCCCTTGCAGCTGTGTGCTGGCTTTCCATTTATGGCTCTTTTTCTTTTTGGCTGTCGATTTATTTTCTCATATTTTTTTCTTGTTCCACCTGATGGAGGGCAGCAACCTGTGGGGTTGTCCCATTCCCATCATACACCCTGCAGCCCGCCCACTGGTAAAGACTCACTACCAGGTTCTATACCACCTGACCGCCAATAGGCAGTGGCCAAACACCAACCACCCTGCTCTGAATTGTTCTACATGAACAGAAGACTGCACACACACTCACATTCTCTATAGATGCCGTGGAGCAAAGTTTTGAAAACTTCTTAGACATACTAGACACTTTGAAGGTATGAGTTACTAGCCTGGGACCTCAAAACCACAGTCTCAGAAAACACGAAGGTCAATTGACAAAATACACTCCACAAAGACAATATTCTACATTCTTCTTGGTGAGTAGTAATTGTGGTCTTCGAAGCTCATGAGTGGCCATCTAAGGCCAAACGGTTGGTCTCTCCCTGTCCGGGGCGGGGGGGGGGGGGGGAGGGGGGGGGATGATGAAAATTATGACACATGCAAATAATTAGTCCAAGGGATAAATGGACCAGGCTAACATCAACTTCCAAAACCCTGATACCAGAGAACCAGAGAGTGACCAGCCACCACTACCAACAGCTCTTCCTTACAAATGTCACTAATTGTTTACTGAGCCCTGCATTTGTTGTGGTATAGAGTTGGGTATGTCGTGTTTTCATTCTCATTTGTTTCAAGAAATTTTTTAATTGTGCTCTTTTTTCTTCAATTGCCTTATAGTCTTTAAGTCAGTGTTGTTCAGTTTCCATATAATTTATTTTTATCATCTTATTGATTTAGGATTTTATAGCATTATGACTTGAAAATAGAGTTTGTAGTACATCAATATCTTTAAATGTACTGTTTGCTTTATAGACTAACAAAGGATCTATTCTGGAGTATGTCCCAAGTGCACTAAAATAAGCTGCATATTGTGTTTTTGTTACATGAAATGTTCTATATGTCTGAGATCAAGTTAGATAGTTGTGTTATTTAGTTCTTCTGTATATTTATTTTTCTTTCTAGTTGATTTATCAGGTAATGTGTTAAAATATTCTAGGGTTAATCTGTTATGGTCTATTTGCCTCTTCAATTCTATGACATTTTGAGGGTCTTTCATTGAGTGCATAATGTTATAGCTATATTTTCTTGACCGATTGTAACGTTCATCAATATATAATGGCCTTATTTGTCACTCATGATGGTTTTTACATCAATATCCATGTTGTCAGAAAATAATATTGAAATTTCTGTCTTTTTAGATTAATATTAGCCTGATTTGACCCATACTTTGATTTTTAGTGTTTTTATCTTTATGTCTGAGGTTTGTTTCTTACTAGCAGCACATTAATGGATTGTTTTCTCTTCTATTTTGTTAGTTTCTGCCTCTTAATTGGTGAATTTAATCCACTTATAGTCAATATTGTTATTGATAGGTATGGTTTTCTTGCTGTAACTTTGTTGTTTTTATTGTGCTATTTATTCATAATTTTCTGTGCTGCTTTCCTTTTATATGGGTTTTCTTGACAATGCTTTCTTTTTTAATCTTACTGTTTGACAGGATTTTACTGTTTTCTTCTCTTTTATTTTGTTGAGGCTCTAACATTTTATTTGAGGTTAATTTGTTTTGTATTTTCTTTCCAAGCTGGACAGTTTGTTGTCTTTTGCAAATTACTCTATATCTTCTCAATTCAACTGTTTAATATCTACTTTCTTTTCTTTTTTTTCTCGCTGTTTTCATTGCAGACTATTATCTCTGGTTCCTTGTTTTGTTTCACTTTTTTTACTTAAGTTGGATGAATTTGCAGTAATATATCTTGTATAATGACTTTAGACTGCTTTCTGTTGTTGATTCTCTGTTGAAAGAACTGTAAGCTTGGTCTTGTCTTTACAAATTTCTTCCATTTTTCCTTGTATGAAGATGATTTTCTCTTGCCTTCCTATTTTAAGGGTACTTTTTCTGAATACAGGATTTTGGTTGGCAGTTTTTTCTCTCAAGATTTTGGATATAACATCAATTAATGGATTTCTTGCTTGTCTAATCCCCATAGTAAACTCAGAGCCTATTTTTATTGCTTTGCCTTTATAGAAGATTATTCTTTTTTCCATGTTGCTCTCACGGTCCTTTCCTTTTCTTTGATGTTAGAAGTTGAGTATGACATGTCCTGGTGACTTTCTTTTGGGTTCAATTCTGCTTGGGAGTTTCTGAGCTTCTTGTATGGTTATTTTTTGTTCTGTCTTAATGGTTGGGAACTTTTCTTGTCACACTTGTTCACCAATTTTCTCTGTGGTTAACTTTTCTCCTCTTTGTGCTGGGCTATTTACCAAATGTAAATTGTTATTTTTAATAGTGTCCCATAGAATTCTTAGTTGTTGTTTTTTTCACCGTTTTTAGTCTTCTTAATAGTTTGATCTTTTTATATTTTGGTATTGAGAGATTTATCTTGAGGTCACTGATTCAAATTCCCATGGTTTCAACACTTCTGTTTTATACTCCCAACCCCCCAAAAATGTTAGTTAATTCTGATATCTAAGTCTTAGTCTTTTGAATTTCTATTTGAGGCTGTTTAATTATTTCTGAATTTTCACTTATTTTGTCAGATTACTCTTTTGTGTGTGTGTGTGTGTGTGTGTGTGTGTGTGTGGGCATCACTGCCTCTGGTGGTCGTGGGCGCCACCCAGTGCTGCTCATGAGAGCCGCCACTGGATTTGAACTGCCAAGCCCACAGGCCGCAGTCTTGCACTCAACCACTTACGCCACCGGGGCTCAGCCACCAGATTACTCTTGTAATGCTTTGCTAAATTCTTCTATTTTCTCTTCTAGTTTTTTTTTTCTCCTGCATTTCTGTCAAATTCTTACCCCATTTTTAAAAGCAGTTGACGATCATTCTAAACTCCCTCACAGGAAGATTTAAGCTTGCTCTTCTTCCATGAGAAGCGTTCTTCCTCTGTAATCACATCTGTGTGTATTCCACTCAATTGGGCCAATTTTCTTGTTTCCCCATGTGCACAGAGATGGACACTGCTTCCAAGACACCATTCTATTTCTGTATTTGTCTCTGAACTGAACAGCACTCCTCACACATCTGTTTTTAGATCCTGACAAGTCGAGGGTGGCTATGTCATGTGCACTAGCCTATGCAGAGCAGGGGTTGATGGCAAGAAACAGTTAACTACTGCCCCTTTCAAGATCCCAGTCCAGAGGTTAGCCACCAGAATTTTCAGGGAGTGCAGTCCAATGACCGATACAACCAACGCAGAGCGGGAGAGACGAGAATATTGATGATATTGCCTGCTTGAACTGTGTTCATTGACTCTATACCTGAATACAGAGATCTGGGAACGAGCCAACAGACAGGCAGGTGATGTGCCTTTGAACCCTGGCTTCACTGAGAGATGAGCTTCAAACTCTCCTAGGTCAGTTTTCCCCTGACACATAGTCACACTTCCTCTAAGGCTAGTTTGTCCCCCTGGGATGCTGGGAAGGGTTGCCACAGTCCAAACCTGAGGGTTCCTGCTAGGTGCAGAGAGTTAGCCTCTAGCTGATTTGAATCTCTCTTCTCCACCCAGAATGTAGTGAGTGGATTGTGACTCTTTCAACCCTAGGGTTTGGAGAAACTGTGACTTTTTCAGCCCAAGTTCAATTATGCTTACCACTCCCCTGGCAAGGACTCCACCCCACCCCCAAGTTCGCTGGGGAAGGACTACTAGTGTCCTTTGTAATTGGGGCCAGGGCAGGTAGAAGAGGTCAGGTCTGCTGAGGTTCAGAGCACTGGAGGGTTGGAAAGGAGCAGGTCTACAGCAGTCCCCTCAGGGAACCCCAGAATCTGTAGCTTTGGGGTGGGCCTGGTGACATTTTGCTCTGATCCCTCCCTCCGAAATCCTAAACTGTCACTGGTAGAGGTTCCTGTTCTTACAGGGAGGTTTAGAACTCAAGTTCTTCAGTCTTTTCTGCTTTTATGAAAGTTTTATTTGAAGAAGGTTTTACAGAGCTCTGGCTACTTGGCCATATTTTCAATATCTATGGTTTATAACTTCCATATTTGACTTGTAAGATGTCTGAATAATTTGTACTCATTTCATTTTGTGTTCATTTTTTGTGTTCAAATGCATCCCACTACCACCCACCCACCTGAAATAATATTGACTTCTCAGGACCATCATGTGATTTTTTTTCCTCTGATGTCCAGTTTGCCTTCCAATGTGAGGACAATGGTGCAGGATATCTCCCAGTGGCTCATCAGTGCCATTGACACCTCGGACAAGACGTGGCACATAGATCTAAGCTCAGAAAACTAAGCTCACTGTCATCAAAGCAATTCTTACTCATAGTGACCCTGAAAGACAGAGTAAAACTGCCCCCTGTGAGTTTCTGAAGTCTCTTCTAGGAGTAGAAAGCCTCATCTTTCTCCCACCGAAGTATTGTTGGTTTTGAACTGCTGACCTTGGGGTTAGCAAACCAATGAACAGCAAGTAACCACAAAGGTTCCTTGGCATGGAGATAATGCTTATTCACCCAGAGGTGTTATAGTGAAAAAGAAAGAGTATGATCTTTAGAACTAAACAAATTTGGATTCAAGTGCCAACTTTGTCACTTACTATTGGTAAACTTGGGAGAATAATACTCACCCAGTTTCTATAGCTATAAAATGGACATTAAAAATAGCTTCTTAATATGGATACTATAACAAAATAGGGTGACAAGACTAGATGCTGTACCAGAAAAAATAGCACCTGGTATCTTAAAATATTGTCTTTGAATAAGCAGCCATCTACATGGGGCGTCAACTATGTCCACATGGGAGAAGTTCTCTAGGCTGTGTGATTCAAGGATTATAAATAATATAATTTGTCACCAAAGGAGGAAATCAAAGTAGAGCTTACATTGTTAACACTGGTTTGCTGAAGGCTATGGATGAGAGTGGAAGCCCTAAACCCATTTGCAGGTTCTGCACATTAAATTAAGCCTCTGGTGAATCTCCACATCACATTAGTCAAGTGACGTTGATAGGCTGGTTATCAGACAGAGCATCATAGAGATGATTCTAGTAGACATCACTAGGTTAAAATATCACTTCTTATTTGAGTTCCCTTTTAACACATGAAAAAGTTGTTTCAGCTTAGAAATAAGTGACAGGGAAATACACATGTTTAGACCTCTGGTGAATCTCCTCTGACCATAAACTAGGGAGGTGACTAGCCTGCTATCATGTACAGTGCATTGGAAAGTGGATTATGGAAGATGTATTTAGGTTAAAATTTTAAATTGATCTCTCTTTTGACCCATTTTTAAGTTGTTCCAGTTTTTAATATGTTCTGCTTTCTTTCTATTGAGGTTTTTCTTTATTTTGTTGTTAGCTTTTTTGTTTCTTTGCTTTTTTGGTTATTTTTGTATGTTTTTCAGTATATGAAAGCCAGGATGGGTGACAGTAACTGGATTAATGGTTTCTTTGGGGCATGACAGGAAAGGTTGAGGGGAAATTAGAAGCTAGTAAAAAGAAGCACAAAAAAAGAATAAAATGCTCTAAAATTGACTCTGGTAATGATTGTACAACTTTTCTTGATAGGATTGAACTATTGAATTTTATGATATGTGAATTATGTCTGAATAAAATTATTTAACAGCTATCTATATGTTTGCATATATATATTTCTTTCATAGCTTCTATTGATGATTACAAGTGTGAAGTGTAGAAAGCATTAGATGCATTGTGGTCTGTGCTAGTCTGGGTAGACTGGAGAAATAAATTTATTATCAAAGGATAATTGTACATTAAGAAAGCATGCCAACCCAGTCCAATCCAAGCCCATAAGTCTAACATTAGCCCATATGCTTGATACCAATCTATAAAGTCCTCTTCAGACTCACGAAACACATGCAATGACACTGAATCCAGAAAGGTCACAGGCCAGTGGGTAGAAAGTCTTTGGATCCAGAGTGTCCTAAGGATCTCAGCACAGGCTGGCAGCAGTCTCTACGTAGCTTCACCAGTTCCCACAGGTGCATCAGGTAGGTCCATGTGGCTTCTCCTTAGGAATTTCTCATAGGAAGTCAACCTTGTCAGCAGAGTGTCTCCAAGGGAGTGGACAGGGAGAGAAAAGGGTCTCCTGTCTCCAAGGAGGAAAAATACAGGAGCTTCTAGATTCTTAGGAGAAGGCTATGCCCACACACAGGCCTCATTGGCTATGACCCAATTGACAGATTAGCCTCCACCCTGTCAGTCTTAATCCTCATATTGGCAAATGATAATATAACTACCATGCGGTCTATAAAAGAAGGTTGCCACTATTGTCTGTGACTGCAGTGATTTGTTGAATGGATGAATAAATGAATGAATGAATGATCCACCCTCAAGGTTGAACATCACTGGCCTCTAACCACTCTCCAATGTGTTACCGCCTGTTAGGCCACAGGCATCCTCCCTTATGGCAGATCTCCGTGTCTCCCAAGAGCTGCCATCAAGTCTCTAGGCTGCGATGTATGGGTAGTGCTGTGCAGCCTGACCTCTTCACACCTGCTTCGGAGAGCGGAAATTCTCCCATGCCTTTGAGGCCACCAGTGAGCTGCAAAACCAAACTCACTGCCATCAGGTGGGTTCCTACTGGTAGAGGCCCCTATAAGACAGAGTCAAGCTGCACCTGTGGATGTCAAGAGACTTTAAATCTTTAGAGGAGCAGAAAGCCTCGTCTTTCTCCCACAGAGCAGCTCACGGTTTTGAACGGGCAGCCCAACTTGTAACATACTACATTCACCATCAGGGCTCTGTGGGTACCACCCAAACCCAAGATGTTTCTTTTTACATGTGTATAAGCACTATATATGCTGCGGATTACTCATATTTGCTGTTTATAAGCCTCATTTAGCGCATGACTAAATTTCCTGAGGGCTCTAATTTGGTCATCTGGAAAGTCAGGCTGTTCGCAGAGGCTCAGTAGCACTGCCAGGCTCCTCCTGCCCCCGCACTCCCCAGACAGACGCTGGAAGAAGCCTAGGACCGGGGAAGGTCACTTTGTGAAAATCACAGAGTCAGGCTGGTTTGCACTCAGTCATGGTTTTCAGCTACCACTATTTTTGCTTTCTAATGAAAAATTAGAGTTCACTTCACTTCATCATTATCATATTAATTGTGGAGGATATTTAGTGACCCCCACAGGATGTAGTAATACATGTTTATTTGCATCAAAGGCATCTTACTCTTTAATTTTCCAATGAGTAAGTCTTAAGGCACAGACAAGATGTAGTTCAAGCATAAATCACAGATACAATGTTGAATGCATGCATATATATACATACATACACACACAGACAGAAACACAGGAAATCTGTGCCCAAAGCACTTGCAGTGTTGTTTTGGTTATCTGTTATGACCTAGCGAGCTAAGTCACCAAGCATGGTGACTGCACCGTCATTTTCTTATTCTGCACAATATGCCACAGCAGGGCCCAGTAGGGATACTTTCTATCTACAACCTGTCGTGTCTACTCAGTCTGCAAATTTCAGTGTGGCTTCTTGTCTCGCATGTCCAGCACAGAAGCTGAGATGGCTGAAATGATGGAGGGCTGACTGGTATGTTCGATGGGGGTCTTATATCTGGGGCACAGTACTTGCGTTGCTCCATCTCTCTCCATCTAATGCTCTCACCTCTCTCTGCCCTCGTGACTTCATATGGTCTCCATGTGGTAGTGTCCTTAGCAAGGGAGCTGAAAGTCTTATATGCAGTGCAGTGCTCTAAAACACCAACGTGAAAGCCTCTCAGTCAGTGGTTCTCAATGTGTGAGACATGGCGGTGATGAAGTAGCAACAAAAATAACTTTATGGTTGGGGGGGGGGGGGATCACCACAACACAAGGAACTATATGCAAGGGTTGCAGCAAGAGGGAGGTTGAGAACCACTATCTCAAGTTTTAAGTTTGAAAGGGGCACGATGCTACTTCTTGGTTAAAGCAAGTCCCAGCCCCAAGCCAGGCTCCCTGGGAATGTATTGAGAGAAGCCTGAGCATGAGGACATGGGTTGTCAGGATCCCGGTCACAGACTGTCACAACGATGACACTTCCCTGGGGAAATCAAGCAATTCAAATCACATGTAGCATACTACCTACCAGGTTATGCATAGTAAGGTGATCAAGTTGCTAATAAGTGTATAGTTCCTTGTTCTAGTATGTATTGATTCGTGTGTTTTTATTACAAGGTAAAATGACTCACAAGTGAGAGTATCAACAATTTTACCCACACTCATTCCTTCTGTTCCTCTCCAATTCTTTGTTATCATCAAGTTCTTTTAATGCTGGGAGGTGCCGACAGGTATGACAGGGTCTGTCTCTAGAGGTCCAGTGATAGACTCTTGGAAATCCTGTAGTAACTGGAGCTACAAAGCAAACAGGATTTTGTTCCTAACCTGAGGACACTTGAGGTTGAGCAGGGGAGGGACTCGGCAAGTACAGCGTTCTATGTTAAGTGCAATGATGGAGAGAAGCCCAAGGTGCTCCTGGATCGTGGAAAAGATCAATCCAACCCAGGCTGGGCAATTAAAGGGGGCTTCCTGGAGTAGGTGGGAGTGCCTGAGCAGGGCACACAGTCAGTACGCGCTGCTGCTGACTGAAAGGTTACACTTTCAGTCCACCAGAGGAGCCTGGGAAGGAAGATCTGGTGCTCTGCTTCTGGGAAATCAGCCACTAAAACTCCCCATCCGAAGCACAGATCAGTGTGGACGGGCGGCTGAGTCCGAGCCATGGGGTGCCCAGCTCTGGTGGCATGGGTATATTTGAATTGAAGGCTGCAGGCTGTGAAGGGGCCGCAGGGCTAGAGAAGGCCATAGGAGCAGCTATCAGAATGTGACGTCCAAAATCGGGGGAGAGAGACAGATTCTTATCTTACCAGCTTTGAGTCATCCCTCCTTTATAAAAAGGTGAGTTTGCTTGAAATCTTTGGCGGCACAGAAATAGGCTCCCTAACCTAATGCCATATTCATGAGTTAATGTTTTCATGAGAACCAAGAGGAGGGGAGGAGGTGTTTGTTCCTGGAGAATTGGCTGTGCCTGATTTGTTTGAATGAATAAAGAGATCTGGGATGCAATTTCAGACTCATTGAGTCTGCTGTCTTCTCTCTGACTTGTCATGTTCACGCTGACATCTGTAGAGCGCAAACAGAGTTTGATCCAGGCTATCAAATCGCAGAGCTGGAAAATGCATTCGAAACCATTAGTTCAACCCCTTCATTGGCTAGACAATGAAACGGAGGCCGAGGGGGCTGTAGCAGTCATTCAGAATGGCAGAGCTGAAGCAAGATAAATGCTCTTTCCCCATATGAGACAGACAATATCCAATCTAGGTTTTATTTAGAAAGTCCTATTCCCGTTTGTGTGCTGTCAGGAAAGATGCTCGGGTGGTAATGAGCTGGCTCCTACTATACAGCGCTTGTGAGAGGCGAGTGCCAGGGCAGATGCTCACAGAGAGCTATCAAGGGGTGGGGCCCGCACCAGCCTCGTGAGTGGGAGCCGGCATTTCTCTCAGAGGGCAGCGCAGTCCACAGATGCCCTCTGGGCTGTCAGGCAAGGTCTCAGAGCCGTGACCTTTCCTGATGGAAGAAAGTACGGCATCCTTTCTTCCACTGGGAAGCCAAGCATGGAACCCCAGTGGGAGTACTATATCACCACGTGACTATCTGCTGAATTCCCGTGGCTTATTCCTCATTACTATGTCACACCTCATCAGTGAGGGGCTCCATCCCCTCGGGAAGCTTGTTCTGACCCCTTGGCCCCCATCAGACACACGAGATGGCCCACCTTTCCCTCTGTACAGCTGCATCACTGCTCTGGCCAGCGAGTGTGCTAATGAACTATTTCTATGCCTGTCCCCGACAGGGGAGTGTCCACTGACATACTTAAGCACTCTGGAGTTGTAGGGGAGGAAAATTTTAAAAGAATATCATATGCCACCTTCTGTGTGAGGGAATAGAGGCCGTAAGAAAAGAAATATGTTCCAGGTGCTACTCATTTGTGTAAAAGAAAGCTAGATGAGTGAGGTTGGGTGGGTGGGGATGAGGTGGGAGGGAGGCGCTGAAAGAGGTGTAGAACATGAGTGACAGCAACACTTCACTGAGTGTTTCTTCTGTGTGGAGTCAATGGGAGGACTCTAATGTGAAATTCAAACAGAAGCAAATGGAAGTGGGAAGGAACTAAACTAAGCAACTTGGAAATATTGAGTTTGAGGAGTTTAACAACAAAAGACCTGCAAAAAATATTAAACTCTCCCTTGTTTTCACAGAAGTATGGGTCAGTCATCCTGAAACACTTCTTTATAGTCTAGGAGCAGAAAAGCAGTATGTCATAGCTAATGGAAGCAAAATCTGTTCACTTCTGCAAAAGGACATTTAAAGAGATGGACAAGGGAAAGACTAGAATTAACCCTGTGGAGTTAGACTGGCATCCATATGAACTTAGTACTTGTTGAATGTATGGAGACTGACAGGAGACTTGTATGAGCCTCCACTGGCTATGTGTGCCACAGTTTGAGAATGAAAACAATGGTAGCAGGAGATGACAATCCATTGGATAAAAGGGTCTGTGTGTAATATTTGTATCTATATGTAAACTGATGTCAATAAGGGGGAAGTTCTTTTTAACAGTAGAATTCCCAACATGCTTACAGAAGAAAGGACAGAATTTTCAATATCAATCATGATAAAAATTAATCTAGTCAAGGATCATCAGTGGATGCTAAAGCCTGTGGATATAACTTCGATGAGTAATTACAAAGTTATATCAAGGTCAGGTTCCTAAACTTAGGTCAGGTTCCTAAACTAAGGTCAGGTTCCTAAACTTAAGGTACAACATTAGAAACACTTCACCCAGCTGCTGCCAACTGATCATGCAAACTCCACTGTTCGAGGAAGCCAGCCTCTAACAACCACTGTGGGTTTCGCAGGCACAACTGTATAGGCGATAATATATAAAGATTATAATAAAGCCATAGAAGATAGTAGAGAGAGAGAAAAAAGAAGATAGACGAGAAGATAAAATAAAGGAGTCAGACACATTTTGTGGCAGCATGCTCACCTCCGGGAAGACCATGATCTCACCAGCCAGATCCGCGCACAGAGCAGGAGGAGGAGACAATACATTCCTAACCAAGGCTTATATACGCAGGGGGGCGTGCGAGCCCCCCACTCCCCACCCCCGATTACAGGTAACTGCCTCCCTAACAGGAAGGGGTTGTACCATAAAGTATTGCATCACGGGAAAAGGATGGGCGAGGGGTGGACACACAATACGAAAGGGAGGGGCTAGAGGCACACGTGTGACAACACGGGCGATCCTCGATTTAAGCTGGCAGTCTAACCTTGAGCCTCCTTGAGCTGGCTTGACTTTGTCTCTGGACTCTCCCTCAGGGAACAATCACTACTCGTGTCAGTAGGGCATGAGCCCCCTCTGTGGCGGGACAGACTCGGTGTCTGATTGCTCCAGACGTCTGATGTCCTCAGGAAGAATCCCCCTACGCAGCTGGCCTCACAAAACAGCTAGCAAGCAGCTGACAACCCGGGGGAAATCTTTCTGTAACCCACACTCCAGAAGTATTAAGCGGTGCTATTTTTACAATTGAGTGGCTACCGTGCTCAGCTAGTAATGGGAAAGTTGGCGGTTCAAAGCAGCCAACCCTTATTTGTCTTGGAAAAAAAAAAGTGATCTTGTTTCTGAAAGGTCACTCACTGCGGGCAAACCCACCGGAGTGCAGTTCTACGCTGCAACGCACGGGGTCGCTATGGATGTCAGTCGATTTGATTTCAGGGTTTTCTTCTATATAATTGCAATAGGATGAGAACGATGTGAGGGGTGGGAGGAGAGTATTAATGCCTTAAATCCTAACAATCACCGAGTAGTGTTTTCCTCCCAACAGTTTTATTGGCACGTAACTCGGTTTTTATACCATTTATACCAGTAGTTCAGTCACATCAAGAAGTTCAATCTTCACAGTCAGTTTCAGAACCTGGTCTTCGTTCCTTGTGCTCACCGTTATGAGCCCCCCACTTCCCACCCTCCCGCCTCACCCCCCAAGGAACCATGTATCCAGCTACTATCTCTAAAGCTTTAGATAGTCTGGATTGCATGCAAAGAAAAAAAACATTTTAAAACAAACAAATCTAAAAAGAATAGCAAAGTAAACCTCAATTACAAAGAAAGTGGAAAATATTAAAAGCCAGAACAAATTTAAATAGATCAGGAGGGAATTTTGATTTTTTTCTAGTTTTATTTGCAAATAATTTATATATCTTATAATTCAATATTTCAATCACTCAGTCATATCATGGCGATTGGTGCAATCACCCCCATATCAATTTTAGAGCATTCCCTCTCCCCCATGGTCAAATTGCCTTTAAGATGATTCATGGAATCACAGTTCATTCTAGGACTCCCCCCCCCGCCCCCGACCTTTATTAGTTACTCCTGAAATTCCTTTCCTGCCCTGTTTCCACCACCCCACGCCCCCCATGCCTATGTTCTCTATATACCTTGTATCCAATATTATAATTATTTTTCCACTCCTCCTATGCTTCACAGCTGGGGGCCCCAACAGAAAGCAATAGAAAACAAAATTGGACTAAGGTGGTAAGGATCAAAGTGTAATAGTATATGGAGGAAAATACTAATAATGTGTAAGAAAGAAAAGACACTCACACACACACATACCAACAATAATCAAAAAGCCAGCAGAGAAATTTCTGTCATGAAACCAGTAAAAAATACTTTTACCCAGAACAAGTTCAGGTGGGGTCTATAGAGTGATCAGCAGACCAAGTGTCCAGGTCAGTCCAGCATAATCAAGATTACAATGGTCTCCCTTAAATAATCAGGCTGCTAGAGACTCTTGCCGGTGACTAGAGCAGATCCGCCAGTGCTTTGGTCTAACCGGATTCTCTGCAGATGGATCTGGGGATCTCACTGTCCCCCAGAGCCCTCCAATAATTGGGTGTTCATAATTTTTGCTCAGATGCTTTTCTCCTCACTATATTAGAGATTCTTAATTTTCATCTTTGGATCACACAAGCTAGTGCACTTCTTCCCTGAGGACTTACTTGAGTCCTCGCTCAGATGGCTGCTTGTTTGAATATAAACATTGAAGGCCCCAGACCCATTCCAATTGATAGCTGAGCACCTTATGACTTCTTCTCCACACCTTGCTGTAGCACCCTTATTTTCAGTGACGGCTTCATGAACGTGAACATATGTAGCAGGGCCATGATGTAAGAACACATAAGAACACAAAACCCATTGCTGTGTCTATGCCTTTATTATTATTATTAATTATTTGCCATAACTTGGGAGCCAATACATCTGTCATATCCCTCCGCAATTCACTCTGTCAAACATAACTGTAGAATTCTTCTTTAATCATTCATGTTTCCAAAATATATTTTTGCTTCCTGGACTTCTTGGCATCATCTCCCTCCTATCTCCCCCACCTCTCTATCTCCCCCTTCCCCCAAACCCCTGTAATAGTTTCTTTCCCTGTTGGCTCAACATCCCAGGTTTCATTTACTGACTAATAAGGCAACAGATAACACAGTTTCAAGAGGATGAGCCCCAATGGTGACACACCTCTGAGAAACACCCTGATATAAATGACATTATCAGACTATAACAGACCAGCCATCACAGGGTTCCTGGGATAATACTGTCTTGAGATGGCATACAGGAGGTTGATGTACCAAGACCTTGTTTGTGCACCAACCAGCTCTCAGTACAGCTGTCTTCTTCTCCCTCCAACACCTGTGTTTTTCTGGTTTAAGTCCTGGGGTTACACGTGTGTCTGGGGTAGCCCCATTTTCAAGCTAAGAAGCTAAAGTTCAATAAACTTTAAAAAGGAAAAATAAGAAGTAAAGCTAGAATTCAGATTTCCTACTTTCCAATGTCAAATGCTGTACTTGTCTCATGCAGCGTGTCTCCAGATCATCTTGGGAAGTATGTTCAAACTCACGGCCATTGAGCTGGCCCCGACTCACAGTGACCTGATAGGACAAGGTAGCCGTGGCCCTGTGGTTTCTGAGGCTGCAACTCTCCGGCAGAGAAAGCCTCGTCTCCTCCCACAGAGTTGCTAGTGACTTCCAACTGCAGACCTCGCTGTGAGCAGCCTGACACACACCCACGACACCCCCAAGGAAGCATTCTTCCACAACAACAAGCACTGTTGGTTTCTTGTTTTTGTTTTTCTCCTCACCGCATTTACTAAAGACCATTCCTCCCTTTCCTCATCTGAAAAACAGGAGTCAGTCACTCCACACATGGCCAAGTCCCTCGGGACGACGGCTCCATGTGAAACCCAGTGGGCCCGAGCTCGGGGTGTCATTGGCTGATTTGATATTTGGAAACCGAGGCCAGGCCAGTTCGGCCCAGAAGTGTCTGGGTGAACTCACCCCTCCATTCTTCTGGTTAGCAGCACACATGTTCATTGCTTGCTGCCCTTCCTTTCCAAGGTGACTTTGAAGATTAAAGTTGGTAACTTCGTACAGCAAATAAACCAAACCAAAACCCATGGCCATTGAGCGGGTGCTGGCTCGTCGCAAGCCTATTGCACAGAGTGGATCTGCCCCTGGGATCTCCAGGCTGTCATCTTGGCTGAGCAGAGGTCCACATCTTTCCCCGTGACTGGTGACCTTTGAAAGAAGCCCTGGTGGACAGTGTGACTCGTTTGGCTGCTAACAGCAAGATCAGCAGTTTGAAACCACCAGCTGTTCCTCAGGGAAATAGTTGAGGCCTTCTACTCCCCTAAGACAGCCTCAGAAACTCCCGGGCAGTTTTAGCCAGTCCTACAGAGTCGCTATGAACTGGAGGAGATGCAATGGTAGTGAGTGTGGTAGGAGGTTGGTGCGTTTGAACCACCAGCCTTTGCGTTAGCAGATGCTGCACCCCAAGGCTTCTTACATAGCAAGTGTGAAATAAGTGTCCGTTAAATGATAGCAACAGCCCTCGAGATGGCAGTTGTAATGGTGAACCCCGGGCTGCAGGGACAAATGCTTCCAAAGGCCTCCCCTCACACGTGGACTGAATGGATAAGCAAGGGCCAAATCATGAATAGCTTTTTGTAT
>PVJH01008314.1:54303-86266 GCA_004026705.1 Nesogale talazaci
GGGGGGGGGGGGGGGGGGGGGGGAGACACAGGGAGCACATTTAGCAGGAGAGATGAACAGGAGTGTGGGATGGCCTTCAGGTTCCTTCGTGGGTATCTGCTCCTCCGAAGGCATGATCAGAATGTAGAGACAGATCAGCATGGGGGCCTAGGAGGGACTGGACTGGGGAGGTTGGGCCCTGCAAGGAAGTTACGGTAGACAGCTGGATAGCCAGGTCTGCTTGGAGAAGAGCACTCAAGGCTGGAACAGCATGCATGCCTGGGAGTCACGGAGGCGGTAAGAGTGGGGACAACCTGTGAGAAAGAACTAGCTCAGGACAGGGCCAAGGATTAAATTTTGGAAGCATCAATATTGTGATTTTAAAAATTTGTAAGCAATTTACTGCCTGCCTCATAATGACCCCATAAGCCAGGGTAAAGCTATCCCTGTGGGTTTCTGAGACTGTCACTCCATGGGAGTAGAAAGCCTCATCTTTCTCCCTCCGAACCACTGGTGGTTTTGAACTGCTGACCTTGGGTTAGCCAATGTGTGACCCATGATGCTACGAGGGCTCCTAACAGTGACAAAAGAAGGGCCTAACCGCCTTTGGGAAGGAACACTGAAAAGAGTGAGAGAGGGAGACAAGTTCCCAGGAGAAGCTCTTGGCTGAGTCAAAGGCTGCAGACAGAGCGAATGAGGCAAGAAAGGACTTCAAAAGCAACCCCTAGCTTTGTCTTGACAAACAGGAGCACAGGAGCAACTCCCAGTCCACCAGAAGATCAAGGAGAGAGCCGGCTTTGTGAGGAGAGAAACCAGCCCTCGAAGTTTCTCAGGCAGACAAGAATTTCTTGTCGTCCACCTAGAGAACTGTTGGGGAGTTCTACTTGTTGAAAGTCTTCCTTACAAAGCCAGAATCTCTCTCTCTCTCTCTCTCTCTCTCTCTCTCTCTCTCTCTCTCTCTCTCTCTCTCCCTCCCTCCCTCCTCCTCCTCCTCCTTCAGGCCCTATTTAGTCCTCCTGGTGCACACTAGTCAAATCTACAACTCCTAGATACACACACACAATCCGTATTATGTTCTAGTCAGTTTCAATTCATAGAAACCCCATGTGTTACACAATAGAAGCATCCCCTGGTCTCTATGGGCTGCCATGGTTTCCAGCTGATTTCCAGGCCTTTCTTTCGTGGTGCCATGGAATGGGTTCGAACCACCAATGTTTAAGTGAGGAGTCAAAAACAACTGTCAGTGCTGCCTGGGGACTTCTCCACAGAACTGTCCAAAGAGGCATCTCCACTGACTCCTCTCACCCAGTTCCTCCAAACCATTCCTCAAGTGCCCACATTACTCCATGTCCCTTGAGCCCTGAGACCCAGCATGATCCTATTTTGCTCAAACTGGACTTTTTCTTTGAAAACAATCAAGGCTGTGCTTCCTGGTGTTTCTTTCTCTGCCTGCCAGTTTGGTAAGTTTCCAGTCTTATTTCTTAATAGTTGTGTTGGCATATACTTCACATATCATATAATTTAATAATTCAATCCTATTAAGAAGAGTTATTCCATCATCATCACAACCAATTTCAGAACATTTTATCTTTCTCTGTTTTTTTTTTTGTAACTTCAGCTCAGAGTAAGAAATTCATTTTGCGTTATGACAAACATATACACATGTAACTTGTGCTAGTTTGGGTAGACTAGAGAAACAAATTCATAAACATGCATATGGATACAAGGGAAAGGTTTATATACAAGAGGAATGGGACATTGAGAAAGCATCCCAACCCAGTCCAGTTCAAGGTCACAAGTCTGATATTAGCCCATATGTCCAATACCAGTCTATAAAGTCTCCTGATTTATAGAGCACATGCAATGACACCAGGACAATCACAGGCCAGTGGGTACAGAGTCTTGTGTGTCCAGTGGCAGTAGAAGCATCTCAGTGCTGCCAGGGGTCTCCCCATAGCCTCCCAAGCATCCCAACACTGGCATGAGTCTCCACGTGACTTCTCCAGCGCCAGAGGTTTGGCTCCATCAGGGCAAGCCCATGTGGCCTCTCCTCCGGCTCCTCCATTCTCCAGGAATCAGGATCAATCAACGTGTTGTCATCTCATCTTGTCAGCAGTTCATCACCTCAAAAACTGAGTCAAGTCTCTCTTCTCCTGTTGGGAAATACCACGAGACTTACCAGAATTCTCAGGAGAAAGCCATGCTCACCCAGAGGCCTCATTGGCTATCTCCAGAGTGACAGGCTAGAATCCACCCCTATACTCCCAATCATGAAATTGACATCAAGTACATGACCGCTACATAACTCAAAGAAAAGTCTCATAAAACAACACTGATTCTGATCATAGGAGATGCTCTTTAATACTTTCTGTATCATTCTAGACTACTTCAGGTTTTTAAATGCTGGCCCTAATTCACTATATTACGTGCACCTGACCGAAGCCATGGTATTTTCCTTCTCCTCACCTGCATGTGGAAGTTGGACACAGCCAGTCCTACGGGGTATATTTTTCAAATGGCTCACTGGGGAGAGGCAGACAGCCATCTAGGTAGAATTTAGAAAACAATGGAGGGGCTGAGCCCTGGTGGTGTAGTGGGGGACTGCGGTCCACTGGGTTGACTAGTAATATAAAATGTACCATGAGAGGAGACTCTCAAGGGAAAAACGTACTGAAGTTGGACCAACCCATCCACTTCCCTTCCCTCAGGCTTGGCAGCAGAAAGGCCAGCCTACCCTGATCGCACCTCCTTTTTATTGGTGGTGATGAGAATCAAGTGCATGGATTCTCTCAGTAGGACAGTGGTCCTCAACTTCCTGGTGCATACAGGTCCTCATGTGGTGGTGACTCCCCAATCCTATCATTATCTTCATTGCTACTTCATAGCTGTCATTTTGCTGCTGTTAGGAATCAGGAATCCCTGTGACAGGATCGTCTGACCCTCACAGGGGTCTCGACTCACGGGGTGAGAACCATAGTGGGAGGGTATGTGCCAGCTTTTTCGTTGTTATTTGGTGCCATCAAGTCAGTTTCAACTCCCAATGGCCTTGTGTACAACAGAACAGCGCCACAGGCTCCCGCACCATCCTCAGAATTGATGTCTTCCGTGCGAGCCCACTGCTGCAGTCACGTCGCCAGCCCATCTTATGGAAGGCCTCCCTCTTCACCAAGCTGCCTCTCTATGACCAAGCTTCTTTCTAATAAATGCCCAAAGTGCCTGAGATCAAGTCCCCCCATCCTTTTCTCTCAGGAGCACTCTGGCTGTCCTTCATCCAAGACATACTGGTCCTTTTGGCAGTCCTTGTTCCTCTCAGTATGCCGCACCAGCACCATAATTGCAATGGGTGAATCTGCTGCATGCACTCTTTTAAAGCACTGAAAAGCAAGGCTGTTACTTTTGTGGACTAAGGTGCACCTGATCGAAGCCATGGTATTTTCCTTCTCCTCACCTGCATGTGGAAGTTGGACACAGCCAGTCCTAGGGGGTATATTTTTCAAATGGCTCACTGGGGAGAGGCAGACAGCCATCTAGGTAGAATTTAGAAAACAATGGAGGGGCTGAGCTCTGGTGGTGTAGTGGGGGACTGCGGTCCACTGGGTTGGTGGTTCAAATCCAGCAGCAGCTCTCCAGGAACAAGGCTGGGCCTCCTATTCCACCAGAGGGCAGTGATGCCCCCCCCCCAAACCAAACCAAAGCAAAAATAACAGAAAGCAATGGAAAGAGAATATCCAATGTATCTAATCCTTCTCTCAGGGCCGCTGTTCCTGTACATCCTCAGCCGATGACTTTGCTCCGCTAACACTTTCCTTTGCAATGTCTTTTCTGCTTCTGCCCAGGAAGAAGCAGGCGATGTAAAGTTGCCGTGACTGAAGGCATGAGAATGCTGCTGGAGGAGCAGCGCAGGTTCTTTGTCACCCGCCCAGAGGTGTCGCCACGGTCATAGGCACGTGGGCCTCTGCGACCACCAGGGCTTGTCCATTCCACACCGGCAACGAGTGAGGCCCTGTGGCGGACTCCGTCTTCCCCCTGGTGAGCAAGACTCCCTTCCGGCCTCCAGGTCCCCCACGTCATTTAAAGATGAGTGAAGAGCGGTGGGTCTCCCTCACTGCGGAAGAATTTGACCAGCTTCAGAAATACGCAGAATGTGAGTCAAGGGCTGGGCTTCCTGGGGCTGGGGTTTTCTCTTGCCTGGGGAGATGGGTCTCTGGAGAACAGAGCAGTGTCATCGTTGCAAAACCACAGGGAATCAGGTCGAGCGGGCGGCATTTAGTTCCTTATAAACATTGTGCCAGTTATCTTTAAACATAAGAATTTAATCATTTCCAGGTTCTAAAAATACTATGTGTGTACCATAGAAATTTGGAATATGTATGGGAAAAAAATTAAAGAGCAGGCTGAAAAAAATCACAGATAAACTCTCCTCACATTTGGAGCAATGTGGTTGAGTTCACCCAGAAAGCCTGGCTTGCCAACCTGCAATATAAGAGATCATTAAAAACGCTTCCTAGAGCGAAGTAGCAATGTTACCCAGTCATGCACTCAAGTATGCTTTTGCGCATGCACTCTGTGGTCTCCTTCAGGAAGCTCTGCATTCTCCTGCGTGTCTCCTTCATGGTTTCACCTTGAACTCTCGGGTAGGGCTCTGCTCTGCGTGGCTCCCAGGAACCCTTTCCCTGTTGTTAGGCCTCGGTCTAGCGCGCAGGCTTTCAGCTGCCTCCACGCTATTGTTCACAATCCCCAAGCTCACAGCCATCGAGTTGATGTCAATTCATAGCGATCTTAGAGGACAGGGCGCCACCAGGGCTCCTCCACACCGTGGTTAGCAGCCGGAAGTTTTGCTCCCCACTCCTGGTGCTCCAGAGCAAAAACGTCGCTTGTCCCCACGATCGCTTGAGAGCTGTGCTCTGGGACCTGTTAGTCTGGAATGGAAGCTCTGCCGAAGCCTGTTCAGCAAGCCTCTGCCTCAGAAGAGAAGGTGATGACCATGGTGCATGAGGCAGCAATGGAAGGCAAGCCGAGTCCTACGACCGAGACACCAAGCCTGACCAGACTTGACATGACTGGTGGTTGCCATCTGTGTGAACCCCAGCCCCTCGAACCCCACCACAGGACAGGTGGTGCTCCTGCAACTCCCAGCTCTGGGCTTGGAGTCAGAGATGGGGTCAAGTGGCAGCTCTGGCCCCTGCTCTCTGTGATTCCACAGTCCCCACCTACACTCCTGACCCTCCCCCTCCTGGTCTGTACAGTCGGGTTGGGCTCGGTGATCTGATGTCCCTTCTAGGTCGCACATCTGGATCTCCATGTGTGCCCCACAGACAACAGTCTCTCCCCTAGGACCCTGCATGCGTGTCTAACCTCCATGGATTTAGAGAAACTCCATAAAGTATATTGACAAGGAGCAAGAAATCACCCCTCCGAGTTAATTCAATTCCATCCTGCCTGTCGGAAATGAGGGAGCAGCAGACCAGCTAGGCCTTGCCTGAGGAATCAGAATTTTGTTAGGGATACGGAATGTGCTTGGAACACAAGCTGAGGGAGGACTGCCAGCCCAGTGGGCACCACTAGACATACAATGAGGAGGGGAGGACCAGCAGAGCGGCTGGTATCAACAGACAGGAGAGGGCATCAGGGAGAACTTTGTGAAGGAAAGAAGTGTGAAATTTGGGTGGTAGCTGGGAGAGGAAGGAAAACCAGAAGCCCAAGCAGAAGGTCACAAAGGAGGAAGGTATTCAAAGGGTGGTAAGGAGAGCTTCTGTGCTGGAATAGAGAAGAGGAGAGCGGGTTAGAGGGTGAAAGCAGGAGGCCTTGAGATGTGGGGTTTAGATAGAGGGGGCAGAAGATGATTTGGGAGTCCTGAATCTGGGCTGTGTGCAAGTTGACGGGACCAAGAAACTGGCCAGGTCAGGACAGTCTGACAAGGACATTTGAAAGAAACCTAGTCTGATCTGAAGAAGGAAACTAAGCTGGTGAGGGTACAAATGCTAACTTTGAGGGGTGGGGGCGAGAATTGGAGGAAATCATCAAACTATATGGAACAAAAACAAGACAGGACAATTAACTCCAAGATGGTGACTCTATGCAGGGTTGCTCAGGATGACTTTAGAATGGTGGTGTTGAGACTTGATAATGGTCTCCTGGAGAGTCACTGTTGGGTTTCAGCCACCAACCTCTCAGTTAACCTAGTGCATTCTCAGGGCTCCTTTCCTATTGTTCTGACAGGAAAGGAAAAAGATAGAACTCTTAGGAAATGATTGCCTCATTTTTGCAGGTAGCAAGTCCATGTAAATCTCTCTCTCTCTCTCTCTCTCTCTCTCTCTCTCTCTCTCTCACACACACACACACACACACACACACATACACACACACGAATCATGGCAACTCCTAAATCAAGGAAAAGAAAAGTTCTCGCATAGCACACCTATGCATATGCCATGCATGTCTCGTGACATTTCCAGAAGTGAATTTCAGCCTCAAGCACTTTCATTCAATAGTCTGAAAATGTTGCTTTTGGGCGTACTTGTACAATGAAGGCACAAGCCATGGTCAAGTGATCATGGATTGGGCTGAGCCCCGGTGGAGTAGTGGTTGTGCGCAGGACTGCAGCCCACTGGGTTGGTGGTTCAAATTCAGCAATAGCTCTCCAGGAGCAAGACTGGACCTCCTACTCCCAACAGAGGGGGCAGTGATGCCCCCCCCCCCAAAAAAAAGGTCATGGATTGAGTATGGGTTGTGATTGGGTATTTCAGTTACCCTGGTAACTGAAAAACCAGCAACTGGGACTGCGAATTTGTTTCTTTCCATTTAAGTTAGTGATTATATCCCCATCACCCATTGGAACCTTGAATGGGTGAAGCCTCTCCACAAATCATGCACCATCGATTGAAAACATAAGTAAAACATATGAAATGGCATAAGTGACATCATGTAGTATGCATAGAAATCTCAGTTTGATTGGTACTGGCTCAATCACCACTGTCATCTTTCAACTCTGACTTTTATAGGAGCAGTCAAAAAGCAAAACTAATATAAGATTGCTCTTGACTCAATAGTTGAATGAGAAAACCCTCTCAGGTCATCTTAAGTGAGATCATTAAGCTCTATTAAATTTGATATTTCACATCTAATTATGTCTTATTAGCATCAATGTCTTTGATCAATAATCATAAGTCACCTTAGTATTAATTATGCTTGCAAGCATATAACAAGGCTAGTTTCTTGTACACACCCCACACCCCAATGTTTGACTTTTGAAGTGTTTTATAACACTGGTCATTTATCAATTATATTGAACACATTTTTTCCATTTATAAATCTTAGAACCCTTTAGGATGATGCCAAATTCTAAATTACCAATTTAAAACAAAGTCATTGTAAGGGTGAAACAAGTAACAGAACAATAGCAAGAGCATTTGTGGTAGGAGAGTTGTCCATGCAAAATGGAAAAAAGGATGAAGCGAATGGATCTGTGGAAATGAGAGCACCAGGAGGCAAAAACAAAATGGCCCGAGTGGGAGAGTGACTTGAAAGAGTAAATTACCTCTTAAAGGAAACCAAATCAACCTGTCTCCACTGTCACAAGTGGGATCCAAGTGAGTGCTAGAAAATGAAAGGGGACTCTCAATCCCAAAGTGAATTTCACCTGGATTTCTATATTTGTGACAAGAGATGGCCCTACCGTGAGAATGGGAACCACTAGAGGCCAACAACTTCTGGATGACTGGGAGCAACTGATGGTCAACTTCTGTGATAAGGTGTTGCTAAGAAATCTCTGAGTGCATCTTTCTGCAATAGACATGATAAATATAGACTAGAAGCTGATGATTTTCAACATTTCAGCTGTCAGGACCTTTGAACATGAGGTTAAAGAACCATACCATGACAACCACTGGGCTTGAGAGCATTTGCTTCCCTGTGGTTCTCGATTACACTGTGATCCGGTGAGATTCAGCCACTGATGATTTCTAGAGAGTTGCTGGACCCAGTGAAGAAATTGCCCATGGTGTGCTTGCTCAGTGTAATAAGAAGGACAAATAAGAACTGATCTTATAAAGTGTAAGTAGACAAATATTACAGGAGCAGGCAGGGGGAATTCTTTGAGAAGAAAATTTTACTAATTTTCAACACAATGACCACTGAAAAAGGGAAAAGCACTCAAAATTATATTAATTCAACCAGTGTCTATAAAGCACTCATACCTAGTGCCTTACCTATCACCTGCAGCCACTAGACAGAGCTGCCAACCATTGGTTCAAGACCTCAGTGATAAAGAGTGAGGTGAGTGGGTACAGTCTGGAGTTCGTAAACTCACACCATGGGGCGACATTTACAGAATACTGTAGTATTGCACGTGGATGACTTCTGCTTGGCAAAAAATAGCCCTAGGAACCATCCTCAATGACTTTAGGAAGGCCAGGATTGTGTGTCAACACAACACTAATGGTGAAGATGCAAATGCTGGCAGCTATACTGATCACCACAGCAGATAAAAAGTTACAGAAGGGCATCTGCCAGCCGCTCTGAGAAATTTTAATGATGATAATCATGAAACATCAGACTTGGGAGAGTTTCAGTAGTCAAATGATGATAAAGAATAAATGAACTAAAATGGGCCATTCTAAGACCAGAACAGTTTCTTCTAGTGATTATAATTTACTGAATTCAAAGACTTGATGATTAAAAATTATGTTTCAGTTTAAGACTTATGAAAGCATAAAAATTAAAACAGCATCTTGTCCTGTGGTTTCAGACCTAGAAAAAAATTTTTTATTTCTAACTTCTACCACTTCCTGCAATCATACTCTTTGCTTTCAACATGGCATCTCATGTCCACCTTGAGCTTATTCAGGTCCCCATTGGTTGCCCTTAGTTCAGGAAAAAGCTTATCCTAAATGGAGCTTCCATGAGATCAATTTTATCCTGATAGCACTCAGCCCATTTGGATGGGGGCGGGGGGGGAGAGAGAAGTTAAAACGAAAGTAGCAGCATGTAAAAAATATTGGTATAGCACATTTATGGGAACAACACGTGGGGGTTGCACAGTTTGCAAAGACATAATGTGCATGTTATTTGCATAAAAATACAGCAATCCTCAGAGGAAACCCTGAAAAAGTCATCTGTACCAATTTTAGATGCATTCTGATATTTAACCAGACTACATTGCCCTAGCAGCTGTTCTTCCATAATCACATAAACAGGAGCAAGACAATAGCAAAATAACTAAAATGTACAGCCTGAGAATAGAGAACTTTCTGCAGTGCATTTTACTAGACAACACCAAAAACCAACACCTTACCACTGAAGTCAAGGGTTTCAAGACCAGGGACTCTTGGAAAGTTCCACTGATGCAGCATAAAGACTGCACCTTTTCTGAAAGATACTTTTCTATCCATATTTCTCCAAGGGCTGTTGTGAAATAGAATAAGAAGGACCTTCAAAAAAGTTGGTAGAAACATTCTATTCTTTTTTAATTGGGGTATCTTACAACTCTTGTTACAAACCATACATCAATTGTATCCAACATATTTGTACATATATTTCATCACTCTTTTCTAGACATTTACTTTTCATTGAGTCCTTGGGATCAGTTCCTCCTTTTTCCACCCTCCCTTCTCCACCCACCCACCTCCCCGCCAACCCTGTGGCCCCCTGATAGATTGTAGATTATTAATTATTTTCAAATCTGACTCTGACCACCATCTCCCATCCCCTCTGATTCCTGTTGTTCTTCCCCCTGACAGGGGGTGTGTGTTTGTGTGTCATTCATTGCAATCGGTGCTCCCCTCCCTCCCCACTTCTCCCCCCCTTCCCCCCTACCCTTTTGGTATCTCTATTCCGATTCCTGTTCCTGGGTTCCATGTGTTGTGAGTTTTATCTCTTGCCTGTACCTATGTACATGCTCCCATATTGTCTAGATTGGGAAGCGGCACTGAGGTCGTGATAGCGGGGGTTAGGAGGCCTCCAGGGACCAGAGGAATATTGCGTGACCCATTAGTGTTCTACTGCACCCTGATTGACTCACCCCCTCCCTGCGACCCTTCTGGGGGGGGGGATGCTCCATTGTCCACAGAGGGGCTTTGGTCTCCGCTCCAACCCCTCTCCACTCTCACCAATACATTTTGTCTATTTGTTAGTTTGCTGTTTGTTGTGAATCTTCTGATGTCCGTTGCCCAGTCTCAACACCTCACGATCCCACTGGCTGATGTGCTTCTTCCCTGTGGACTTGTTGCTTCACTGTTGGAGGGCCACTTATTTAACTTCAAGCCTTTAAGACACGAAATATTTTAATAACTGGGCACCATACCCTAATTTTACCATATCTGTTTATCCATCTGTTTTGTCTTTAATGTTCATATAAGGTCGGGGTCGGGCAAGGGGGGGCGGCAGGGTGAGCATCAC
Organism: Nesogale talazaci; assembly: GCA_004026705.1. Lineage (NCBI taxonomy): Eukaryota > Metazoa > Chordata > Mammalia > Afrosoricida > Tenrecidae > Nesogale > Nesogale talazaci. Next base: position 64,678 of record PVJH01008314.1, read on the forward strand.
AGAATGCCAATTTTTTTTGAACAATGTGGTCTTGTATCGAGAGGATGTATGAGCCAAGGCCCATCGGAAGTTTCAGTGTATTGCCTTATAAATATATGTGCATAGGCCCATACCACTATTGTAATGGATTAATGTATTTGCAAAAGTGTACACCTTTGTTAATCTCCCGGTCCATGCCTTTGTTTCCTAGAGCTTGCCTCTTCCTGCCCTGTCATCACTTTCACCCTTCTTTCACCTCCAGTGTTTCCTCTCCACTAGCTTGGTGTTGCTCCAATACTCACAGGATCTCTGCCCACTTCTAGATGCTGGTTTCGCTTCCCTAGTTGTTCTCCTATCAATGACGCTGTCCGCTCACCACACCCTTCTCCCCACCTCTTCCCCCCCGCCTCTATCTTTGTAATCATTGGCCCCGTTGCCTTCTCCTCGGACTTTCCTTCCATGATTCAAACCATATAATTAGGCAGACCCTCTATGTCATAGTCTAAACAATAAGAAAACCTATGGTTGAAGAAAGAAATGGGAAGAGAAAAAGATGAAAGAAAAAAAAGAAAAAGACCCTAGATAGGTCTAGGTCTGTTTGCTGGTCCCCATGGGACCCTCCCCCTAGTCCTGAGGGGGTCCGGTGGCTACCTCTCCTTGTCCAAAGTCCATTCTTGGGGCTCCTCAGGGACTCAGTGTTCAGCTTCACTCCAATTTCTGATCTGTTACACTCCATTCCCACATTGTCTCCCGCCGGGTGTCCCCTTTATTGTCCCCTGTCTCCATATACTCCAGTTAGGGGGCAACGTCTCTTGAATTGCTGGTGGCCCCACAATCCTCTCCATGCCCCAGCAGCTCCATGCAGGAAGCTTATCTTCGGGGCTTGGTGTGCCCATATAGAGTATAGGTCCACTGCCCTTTCTCTTTTTCCTTCTTGGTTTGCTCCCATGTGGGTGTGTTACGTCGGTTCCTTTTTCCCACCTGAAGGTCTAGTGTCATTCTCTGCGGCACACACTTCCAGGGTGGGGTCAGGCTGGTTCTGTTCGGGGCCGGCCTTGTAGTCCAGTCTTTTCATGAATTCCTCCACATGTTACATTGCCCTCCTAGTTTGGCTCATCATGATGGTGTCTGTCAGCCCCCTCCAATTCTCTGAAGATATAACCAGTACTCTCCCCTTGGATGAGGTCTATATTTTTTTAATTCTCTTTTTATCATGAACTATTTGAAGCCCCCTCATATGTATGTGTGTAAACAAATATTTGTCATAGTGACCTGAAGGGAAACGAGCAGTGGAAAGTGCTTAACAAAAACTGATAAAAGTTTTTATTATAAAATTGAGAGAGATAAAAATCAAAGCTACCAATGATCCTATCTTTCAGTAACAGCCTTTACTAGAATGCTTTTATTACTTGTACATATAAATATACATATATACATATATATTTGTATGTACATACCAGACAAGACTATATATTATATACTGTTTGTATTTATTTATTTATTTCACTTTTACAACAGTCTGTAGTTTTCTACCAAAATGGTTTCATTTTGTTTTTTCCCCTAATATTATGATGGTCATAAATTTGGACAGGGAATAGAGGGAATGATAGTTTCTATTCCACAATGCCTGAGGCTTAAGGCAGGATGTCTGACCACCCAACATATCTGGTACCTCATTGTTCCTACACAGGACACAAGCAAACATATTTTGGGGCTTCTCTGCATTCAGTCAAGATATATCTGCTATCAGAAATTATATCCCTTATTTCATGTCTTCTGAATCCAACCTGAATTTCTGACAGCATTTTGTTAATGTATTGCTGCCACCATTTTTGAAAGAACATCAGCAAGATTTTACTGGCATGTGATACTTAATAATATTGTTAACTAACTTTCACATTCTTTGAGGTCATTTTTCCTTGGGATCAGTATAAATATGGATCTCTTCCGGTTGGGTGGCCAGGGACCTCTCTTCCAAATTTCCTGACATAAGTGAGTGACTGCTTCCAGTGCTTCATCAGCTTGAGGAAATATTTCCATCATCATTTTTTCAGTTCCTGGAGTCTTATTTTTTTTGTGAATGCTTTCAGTGCAGTTTCTTCACTGTCCTTGCTTCGTGATCATATGCTTCTTCTTGAAATGGTTATGTAGCAACATAGCTGAATATCTAATAGCTCTGTACAGGCCTTCCATCTTCTTCTGATACTCCCTACATTTTCAATATGTTGCCAATAGGATATTTTAACATTGTAACTTGAGCTTTGAATTTTTTTCTTCAGTTTTTTTTTTCAGTTTAAAATGTGCTAAGCATATTCTTCCTTTTTGCTTTTCTAACTTTATGTCTTTGTGCATTTCATTATAACACTTTACCTTGTATTCTCGGGGGGGCCTTACATTCTGTTGTTCCTCTTCTTTACTTTGCTACTGCTTCCATTTGCTTTAGCTACTCTGTGATCAAGGGATAGGGTCCTGGGAGCAGAGTGGTGTACCCATTGGATTGCTAACCACAAGTCAGCAGTTCGAAACCACCAGCTGTTCCATGGGGTGAAAAAGGTGGATCCTTTTTGCTCCCATAAAGAGTTACCGTCACACCCACAGAAGTAGTTCTACCCTGTTCTGTAGGTTCACTGTGGGTCTGAATCAATTTGATGGCGCTGACAATGAAATAATGAAGAACAAGTTTCTGAGTCTCTTCTGACACACACATTGATCTTTTCTTTCCTGGCTTTTGGATGACCTTTTGCTTTCTTCATGGATGAGGCTCTTGATGTCATCCCACAGCCCATCAGGTCTTCTGTCACTAGTGTCAAATCTGCTTTTGAGATGTTCTCAAATTTTAGGTGGAATATACTCAAAGTCATACTTCACTGTTGTTAATCTGTTCTATAGTCACTTGGTCTGGTTTTAGCTGCTGATAACGAGCTCCCCCATCATCTCGTCCCATGGATGTAGTCAATTTTATGTGAAATAAAATTTCTGAAGAAATCCATATGTTTAATCATTTTTATTGCTAAAAAGGATATTTTTGATGAAAAAGTCACTGGTCTTGCAAAATTCTATTGTGTTATTCCAGCTTCCCATTATTGCCCCTTCCTGTTTCCAACTTTCACATTCCAATCATCAATAATTAGCAATTATTGCATGTTTGACCAATTTCAGACTGAAGAAGCTGATAGAATTATTCAATGCCTTCTTCACTAGCTTTAGTGGTTGGTGCATGAATTAGAATAATAGTTGTATTGACTGTATTTCTTTGCACATAGATATCATCCTATCACAGACAGCATTGTACTGTAAGATGTGGATGTTGTCAGGTGTCTCAGTTCCGAGCCACTGCACCCCTCTGCACAAAGGAAAGACACGTGGTCCTGCGCCATCCTCACAATCGCTCCTATACCTGAGTCCATCAACACAGCCTCTGTTTTGACTCTTGTTTTTGAGGCCCTTCCTCGTTTTTTGCTGACCCTCCCTCCACTTTCCCAAACATGAAATCCTTCTCCAGGGACTGGTCTCTCCTGACAATATGTCCAAAGCATGTAAGACAAAGTCTTGCCATCCTTTCCCCTAAGGAGAACTCTGGCCTTACTCTTCCAATACGGATCTGTTTGTCCTTTTGGCAGTCTATGATACTTTCAATATTCTTCTCCACCACCACAATTCAAATGCATCCATCCTGCTGTGGTTTTCCTTATTCAATGTTCAACTTTTACATGCATGTGATGCAATGGAAATTACCATAGCTAGGGTCAGGTGCCCTTTGACAATGAATGTGATGCTATTACTCTTGAAATTTTCATCCTGACATAGTAAACCATATGACTGATTCAAATAGCAAATACTTGTTCATTTAATCTCACTAATTCCTTGGATATCAGTCTTTATGAATTACTATTTTACTTTAGTTTAGTTTTATTTTGTTTGTTTCTTTGTTTGTTTTGGGGAGCATAACTGCCCTCTGGTGGTGGAAGTAGGAGGCCCAGCCTTTGCTCCTGTGGAGCCGCTGCCACCTCCATCCCAGTGGGCCGCAGTCCCACGCACAACCACTATGCCACTGGGGCTCAGCCCTAGTTTTATTTTAAGATCATTTCACTGGGGCTTCTTAGAGCTCTTATAAAAATCCATAAGTCAACTGTATCAAGCATATTAGTACATATGCTGTCATCATTCTATTCTTTTTTTGTCATCATTGCTTTCTAAATATTTACTTTCTATTTGAACCCTTGATATCAGCTCTTCTTTTTTCTCTCACCCCACCATCATGAGTCTTTGGTAAATTGGGAATTATTGTTATTTTCAAACTTTACATGAACTGCTTTTCCCTTCCCCATGGTTTCTATCTCCCTGCAGAGGGTAGGTGGATCAGTTTCCCCTCCCTCCCTTCACCTATCTATCTTCCCCCAACCTCCTGGTAATACTACACTCAATTCTGTACCCAAGAGGTTAATCTGACCTGGATTCCATGTACTGTGAGCTCTTATCTGTGCCTGTAGGCATGCTCCAGTCTAGCACTCAGTGAAAGATAGGACTGTGGTCATAATACTTGGGGGTGAGGAAGCCTCAAGGAACCAGAGGAAATTGTGTGCTTCATTGGTTCTATATTTCTCCTTGTGAGGAAATGTCCTATTGTCTACAGATGGATTTGGGGTCTCTGCTCCAAACCCCTTGTTTTCAACAATATGATTTGTTTGTTTGTGTCTTCTAAAACCTGTTGCCCAATCCTGTCAACCCCTCGTGATCACACAGGTTGTTGTGTTTCTTTTATGTGGGCTCGTTGCTTCTCTGCTACATGGCTACCTGTTTAATGTCAAGCCTTTAAGACCCAAGACACTGTATCTTTTGATAGCCAGGCACCATCAACTTCTGTCACCACATTTGCTTGTGCACTCATTTTGTTTTCAGCAATTGTGCCAGAAGGGAGAGCATCACAGAATGCCAGGTTCTTAGAACAAAGTATTCTTGCATTGAAAGAGGACTTGAGCAAAATCCCAGAGTCCATTTACTTCCTTAATGCATTGTCACATAACTATAAGTATGTAGATGGAAAAAAATATATAAGTACATAGGCCAATACCTCTATTTTTGTGTTACTATGTCTGCATATGTACACACCTATGCTTATACTTCTATCCTTAGCTTTGCTCCCTTGGTCTTTCCTGTTTCCTTTTACCCTTCTTCCTGCCCCACCATCGTGCCTCTTAGTAATTCCTCTCAGCTAGATTGCTTTTGCTCCAACAACCCCAGGATCTCTACCTCCTCCTTGTTGGGGGCTTTAATTCCCTAGTTGTTTCCCTCCTATGGTATTGTTTGCTCACCACTTTCTTCCCTCCAAATCCCTTTGGAACTGTCAGTCTGTTTGCGTTCTCCTCAAGGTTGCTTTTCATGCCTACCTTCTCATGCAAATCGACAACAGAGACAAAACAAAAAGAAAATGAAAGATTGAATAAAAAGAGGGGGAAAATAATAACTAGCAAAGAAAGCATACATAATTCCAGGTCTGTCTACTGACCTTTATGACTATCTCTCTACTGGTCCCAAAGGAATTCCAGGAACTTCCTCTCCTAAACTGAAGTCTATTTTGGGGGTCCCTCAGGGGCTTTGTGGCTTGGCTCTGCTCAAGATGCTGATCTGTTATGTTCCCTTCTTGGTTCACCCTATTATAGGAGGTTCAGACCAAACTAACTCCTCATCATGTGTCCCCAGCATGCTCCAGCGAGGGGACATTGTGTCTTGAGCTGTTGTTGGCTCTACAGTCCTCTCTGTACCTCTGCAGCTTCATGAAGGGATGTCATCCTTGGGGTTTGGTATACTGATAGGGGCTCTCAACCCTCACTCTCTTGTTTTCCTTCTTGGTTTGCTTCCTTGTGGGCGTGGCATGCAGGTTCCATTTTATTTTTGACACCTCTCATTTTCCTGGATTAATACTGTGTACATTCTGAATTCCAATGGCTAATAGGTTTTTGCAGTGGTTTCTTCTTATTTTCACTCATAGTGACGCCTTATGGGGTTTCTGAGGCTACAAGTTTTTACAATAGCAGATAACTCTATCTTCCTCCTTGGAGTGACTGGTAAGTTTGAAACGCTGGTTTGACTTTGCAGTTAGCAACCTGACTCTTACCTGACAGTACTGTTAGGGCCCCTAATGAGTGCTCTATGGGGAAATAAAGCATCATATTAATCAGGTGGTCTTTAATATCCTTTCCAATAGACAGGTTTCTTTTCTATCCCAGAAAGCATGAGTAAGTGGTCATTGTTCCTCCTACCCTTGTCCTAATAACTTCAAGCAGAGATCCCCTTAATTTGTTGTTTTTCCAATTCTGATATCTCATTTGGGACTTCCATTTTTTTGTGATTATTAATTCTGCAAAGTTCTGTGATACATTAGAAACAGATGTCCCTAATTTAGCCAAAGAAAAAAGTAGTGAGAAAATTAATAAAGCATCGATGTGGGTTTTTAATTCTCCAAGAAATTATGTCAAATATTTCTAACATCAGTCAGTGGTTACTTGGACTTTGCAGAATCTTTAAAGTTGGGAGATATTTTAGATATCATCAGTGCCAACCCTTCAATATTTATAAGTGAGATCACCACGTCTAAAAGAACATCAAAGAAGAGCAGGGTTAAATCCAAAGTCTTTCAAATCCATTTTGTCTCCATTCAGTCTAACAAATTAAACACAAAGTTTGTAGAACTTGACTTTCAACTTCTGGATTAAAATGGTATGGTTGTTCTATGCATGCCAATTCAGTTATAATAGAGCACATTTTTGAGAAGGAAAAAATTTGAGAATTATTAAAGTATACTATCAGGAAGTATATTTGATTAAAATAAGACTGAGGCAAAGTTTTGACTTTAAGAGGTAGATAAGTCACTCCTCAAAATAAAAACTGGTCAATTTTAATATGGGAGTCATAGAAAATGATTACGCCCGATTTTTAGAACAAGCTACGTCTCTGAGTGAGCTTTATTAAACCACTGGTACATGTGTTGGCCAGTAGAGTAAGAGCTACTCAAATTCTAATCTAGTCTTGTCCACATTCTTCCATATGAGAAAAGATAACCACTTCTCTTTTGAAAGATCTGGCTTTCTCCCTTGATGATACTGGCACTTGCCCACAAGTTATCACCGAATCTAGAGGAAGGTAAAAATATCACTGGAGATTGGTGCCCCTCAAACTTTAATCTGCACACCAATCTCCTGCAGGTCTTGTTAAAATAGAGATTCCAAATCAATTGATCTAGGGTAGAAGTAAGCTTTGGCATTTATTTCTAAAAAGCTCCCTGGTGCTGCTGATGTTGTTGCTGCAGGGGCCACAGTTTTAGTTGTGAGAAGGTCTAGGTTGGCTGATTCAATTTCTTCACGTTGACGTGAATGTGATTGATGAGCCCCACTTATTTGGGGAACAAGTGGGCAATTTTGATAGCAATGCAGACTTCACCTGTCTAAGTAAACTATTCCAGTCATGCAGGTAATTTATGGTGAATTGTAAATGTTTGTATTTTTTTTAATGTGGTTATATAAGCCAACGTCTTCTCTCTCCATTATAGTACCCATTACTCAGGTTGTGTCTGTAGCATCTGTGTCAGAGTCTTCACTTGTGCAAGTTCCTGCAAGGAATTAGTTAATTTGGTCAACCTCAGTGACTGAACCATGGAAAGCTCGTTAAAAGAAGAAAAAAAAAGCATTGTCCAGCCCATACCTCAAACATTTTCATTATAATTTAGAATAGGACATCAGTATTTTTTAAAGCTCCCCAGTTCCTTTCAATATATAATCAAGGTTAAGGACCACTCACCTGCTTTTCTTCCTACATTCCGGGAGCATAGACATATGGTACATACATGACCAGTACAAACTCTTTTCTAGCCCTTACTTTTTCAACAAATTATTGTGAAGGTTGTGTATCTTGCCAGCAGTGGGCTCCGTGCTGAAGATAAGTGTTCATAACCAGTGAGGCAGTGCGTATGGAGCAGAAGTATCCTCTGCCTCCCACTGTCTGAAGCCTCAGTTCTCCAGGATGTAGAGATGGGGTCGTTTTGATGTAGTGCTTCTGGCTCTGGCATCTGTGTTATGGCAGCATCTTCTATTTCCCTGGGACCTCAGAAAACCCTTCTTCCATTTTGTGCATTTCATTATTTTTTTGAATCCCTGGAAAGCCCAAGAAATCTTATTTATACATCATAACTTTCATCAGAAGAATTAAAATCTAGATTCTCTAGAACAGTCTTACTAACATTTAACTCACATATCATAAAATTCAATGGTTTAATCATATTAAAGAGTTGTGCAATCCACCAGCATGTGTGATCAAGAGGGGCCAAAGGGAGCAGATATCGAGCACCAAAGAACAAGAATCACATCATTACAAAGGAGGGGGAGAGCAGGGTGGGGACCTAAGGCCCACTGGTGGGTAATTGGTCACCCCTTTACAGGGGAGTCATGAGGAGGAGACAGACCAGTCAAGGGGCAGCTGGGCAGTGATGATGCATAAAAGTTTCTGCTAGTTCCTGAAGCCTTCCTCCCAGCCCCCCAACCATCATTGTCCCAACTCTACCTTGCAAATCCAGATGGACTGGAGAAGTCACACTAGCATAGAGGGGAGTTGGAGATATGAGGAAACCAGGATGGATGGGCCCCTACAGGGCTAATGGTTAGATTGGAGATACTGGAAGGGTGGAGAGAAGGGGGGGTAGAGAGATGGAACCAACAGCAAGGATATATACACAAGCTCCTATTTGAAGGACGGGCATCAAAGGAGTGGGTTGGGGGAGAGGTCGGGCAGTGTACGATATGACAAAACAATAACAATGTATAAAGTATTGAGGGTTGGAGGGGAGGAGAGACCAGGGGAAGAGGGGAAGGGATGGAAAAGCCGATACTAGGCGCGTAAGGGAAAAGGTGGACGATTGGAGAACAATAATAGAAGTGGCCATGTGAGGGTGCTTGACGAGTATGCTTATTTATATATTGTGAAAAACGATGTATGAGCCACCAATAAAATGATTTTAAAAAAAGAGTTGTGCAATCATCACCACAATGAATTTAGAACATTTTTTTCTTTCTTGTACTCATTGCTATTAACTCCCCAGTCACCCCACATGCCCCCTGCCACAACCCTATGAAACTACTAATCTAGTTGCTCTCTATAGATTTATTTATGCAGGTTCTACATACAGAAAACCATCACCACTGCCGCCACTCGCATCACCACACACAAAAAATCTCAACAATAATAACATAATTAAACAGAAAAATCTGAATCGAAAAGAAAGCAGAAAATATTAAAAGCGAAAATAAGTTTCAAATGTGTCAAAAGGGAAAACAAATGATAAGATGCTAAATTTTGACCTAACTGAATGTTCATTGATCAACTTTCCATGCATTCTGTCTTACCACAAGGCTATTCACAGGCCAGAGGCTTCATCCACGTGGGGACCCAGCAAGTGGATCCTGAGCTTTCACTGCCATCCGCAGTCTCATGCAAACTGAGTGCTCAGACCTCAAGTTTCATTCTGTTCCTACCTCTGGTTCTGAATTCTATTATTTACCATCTTTGACTCACACAACTTGGCATGCTTCTTCCATGTAGACTAAGCTGGCACATCACTTTAAATAGTTACTTGTTTTAAGACAAACATTTAGACCCCCTAGGTTCTCGTTTTTTCTAAGAGCCAAGTACCATCTAGTTTCTTGAGCAAACTTTGTGATACCACTCATGTCTTCAGAGATCTCTTTATGAGGGCACGTATCTAGTAGGGCCATGTCATAAGAGCTAGTTTTCTTGGATTGTGGCTAGAATTAAGTGTGAGCAATATATATACATATACACATATATATATAAAGAATATATGTATATATCCCTGATTCACTATAGAGACATCCTTATCATTTTATTGGAGAATATTATAAACCATCTCCATGGTGCATATGGTAGCCAATGTAATTGACTACATAAAATATCATTAATTTAGTCAATGATAAAGCATTTAAAATATTATTGAGAAAAGGAAAGTATTGGACAGCCTTTTAGACTAAAATTTGACTTGTTGACTTATACAGATTATAAATTTAAGTGACTAGACACTGTATGCAAATAAGGGTTGGTGATCTGACAAAATTTTATTCACGTATGCAGAACTATACCTGTCATAAAAGCAAAGAGAGTATGAAAATTCAAGTATTTTACCTTGAGTTGTCATTTATTGAATACCCGCCAACCAAGAGATTTGAACCAAAGTCAATTGTCTTGAAATCCATAATCTCAGGATAGTGGTCATCTGCTTCTTCTCACACTAGGGTGTTTCAGCCCTAAGTCCAAGGGAGGATATCAGTTCCCTTCATTTGCTACAGGTGTGTGTAACTACAGTTCGCTTAGTGGGGTTTCCAAATAAGATCCTTTTGGTGTGGCTGATGAAGGATATTGTGCACCTCAAATGGACAGAGTTTTAAGTCCCAGTCTTTAACATGCAACTTCAGTTACCAGCAGCTGAATAAAACAGTAAGTGTTATATGGGAGGGGTATACCAAATCCTGGATGTTTTTCAGAGCAATGCAAATTTTTTTACAAAACAACCTTATTACCTTCCTAGAAACTAAGTGCCCAACTAGGAGCCTTGTATTAGTCCGGGTAGGTGAGAAAAACAAATCCATAGACATATATATATATATATATATATATATATGAAAGAGGTTTATACACAAGAGTAATCGAATATTGGGAAAACATCTCAGCCCAATCCAGATCAAGTCCATAAGTCCAATATTAACCCATATGTCTGATATCAATCTATACAGTCCTCTTCAGACTCATGAAATATATGTAATGATGCCAAATACAGAAGCATCACAGGTCAGTGGACTGAAAATCTTGTGGGTCTAGTGGCTGTGGAAGCATCTTAACGCTAACAGGGCCCTCTACCTCTTACTCCAGAGGTCTGCTTGCATAAGGGTATTTCTATGTGGCTTCCCCAGCTGCCAGACCATGGATTCTCTATCAGTGTAGTGCCATGTGTCTTGTCAGTAGAGCATCTCCAAGGGAGAGAAGTGTCTCCACCTCCAAGGAAGAAATCCAGGATTTCCCAAAATCAGTAGAAGACCATGACAACACAGAGGCCTCATTGGTTATGACTTGATTGACAAGCCAGACTCCACCCCTTCATTCAGAATCCTCTGAAATTGAAAAATGATTACCTAACTACCATACCCCTTGAGGAACTGTGTAAGTGATGCTAAGCATTTTTCCCCCTGGCAAGCTGTCTCACCTGCCTTACCCACTGACAGAAGTGAAATCACCTTCTCCAACACAGGCATGGACACCCCGCCCATCTCTGGACTTAAATTTCCTTTAAGATTTGCTAAGCACACTTGTAGAAGTGTCTGTTGATTTGAGGTGGCCATAGAGAATGTTAGATGGCAGGAACAGATTGGTCTTCTCTCTCTCCCCTCAACATGAGAAACTGGCCTCAGCTGAGGGTCAGGCCTCCTTTGGTCAAATGGTTTTTTAACAGGATGATACATGATCCATGAGCATTAGACAAGCACACCATCTAGTTGTGTGGGGACTACATTAGAAGATGACTTGACCAGAGAACAGACAGCTGCCTTGTCTTGGTGTTGATCCTTATAGTAGTGGTCTCACTCTATTTGTCTTTTTGTGATTGACTAACTTTGCTTAGCATAATAGTTTCCTGGCCCATCCATGTCACGAGGTGCTCACGGTTTCATCACCATCTTCGAAATGCATAGCATCCCATTGTGAGTACATACCCAAGTTTCTTGACCCATCCTCCTGTTGCTGTGCATGTGGGTTGTTTCCTGCTTCTTGTTATTGTAAGCTCTGCTGTGATGAACATGGGAGAGCATATACTTCTATTTGTATCATGTCTGCTACTTCCTTGGGGTGGATACCCAGCAGAGGAGTCCTGGTGGTGTAATAGGTACTCATGGAGCTGAGAGCTGCATGGTTGGCAGTTCAAAACCACCAACAGCTTCCCTTAAGAAAGATTGGGCTTTCTACTCTTGTGACCAGTTACAGTCTTAGAAACCCACAGAGGGTCTCGATGAGGCAGCATTGGCTCAATGGGGATGTGTTTGGTTTGGTTTTCCAAGAAGAGATATTGTTTGGTTGTGTGGCATTTCTATCCCAAATTGTGTTAGGTAGCTGTGTTAGTCCAGGTTGACTAGAGAAGCAAATTCAGAGACATTCATATGTGTGTGTAAGAGTGAGCTTTATATCAAAGAGTAATAGTATAGGAAAAAAGCATCTAAGCCCAGTCCAGATCAAGTCCATGAGTCTGATATTAGCCCTTATGTCCAATACTAGTCCATAAATTGCTCTTTAGACTTACACAGCCATGCAATGATGCCAAAGTCAGGAAGATCACAGGCCAGTGGGTGGAAAGTCTTGTGGATTCAGTGATGATGGAAGCATCCCAGGGCTGGTGTGGGTCTCCACGAGGCTACTCCAGCCCCAGGGTCTGGCTGCCATCAGCTTGGCTCCATGTGGCTTCTCAACAGGAATGTGTAGCAGAGAGAGCGTGTATTACACCTCCAGGGAGGAAGAGAAGAAAATTCCCAAAATCCTGACAAGGCCACACCCACAAGGAGGGATTATCAGGCTGTGACCTGATTGACAGACTAGACCCCACCCCTTCATTTATAATACCATCAAGTTGACCCATGATTATGTAATTACCACCGTACCAGTGCCATGTCGCTTTCCACGGTGTTTATACATGTTAATCAGTCCACCAATTTCTGCGCACCCTTTCCAGAATTTTTTATTTTCTATTTTTTAATCGGGCTATTTTTGAGGGTAGATTTATTTTTAATGATGTGCCAACTTTCCCTTGCCATTCTCTTTGTGTCTCTGCCCCACACTCAGGTGGAGGGTCACTTGGGGCCTTCTCAGTCTATGGACTATATCCCTCTAGTCTCAGAATCAGAGTCTTTTCATTCTCTGCTGTGACAGACATGGCTCACAAATCAGCATCAGACTGATAAGAAAGCTGTGGAGGGCTTGCCCATCAAAAGCAAGGTCAATAGAATCAAAGAATCAACTTCACTTGGGATTGTATTAGAAATTCAGATTCCCAGGCCTTGGCCCAGACCTGCTGAATCAGAATCTGCATGGTTAACCAGACCTCTGGTAGTTCTTATGCACTTCAAGTTTGAGAAGCTTGTAGAGGACTTACAGAAGCAGTTCTCAACCTTCCTAATGCCATGACCCTTCTTTCATGCAGGTCCTCGTGCTATGGTACCCCCCCCCCCCCCCCGCCAACCACCTCATTATTTTCGTTGCTACCTCACAACTGTAATTTTGCTACTGTTATCAATCTGGTGACTCCTGTGAAAGGGTCGCTTGACCCCCTGTGGCAGTCATGTGCTTATGTTAATTTTATTATTGAAATGTAGGGGTGGAATCTAACCTGTTCATCTGGAGATAGCCATTGAGTAGCCAATGAGGCCTCTGTGTGGGCATGGCTTTCTCCTGAGACTTCTGGGAAATCTCACGATATTTCCCTCGTGAAGATGAGAAGCTATCTTCCCCAGTTGTTGGGAGTTGGAGAGATGATTAATCAAGGACAAGACAAGCTGGCAGCGTTCGAGAAGCTGGAGTAGCCGGCGGAGAGACCACACAGCTTTGCCCTGATGGAGCCAGACCTCTGAGGCTGGGTCGGCCAGATGGAGACCTCTGCCAGCGATGAGTTGCTTCTGCTGTTGATGGACCCTGAGCCCTGGAGGCGAGGTGCCCTGCCAGCACCGGGATTCTGCACCCACTGACCTGTGACTTCATGAGTCGGAAGAAGATTTTGTAGACTGATTTGGGGCATATGGGTTAATATCGGACTTATGACTTTGTACTGGACTGGACTGGAATGCCTTCTTAGTGTCACATTCCTTTTATATATAAACCCTTTCCTTATATCTATATGCATATCTATGAAATTTGTTCCTCTAGTCTACCTGGACTAACACACACCTCCAAAGGGGTCATGACCTATAGCTTGAGAACGGCTGACTTAGAGGAATGGAATGTCATTAGCCACTGTAGAGCTCTTTTCCCATGAATGGGTTCTCAGACTTGCTTTTGTTAGTGCTGACTTGCATGGACGTTTACAGTCTAACTAGTACCCAGACACTCTGAATGAGAAGACGGTCTAGTTCCTCAGCACAAGTGAGTTCTGTGCTAGGCACTGATGTGTCTGCTTGTTTGGATGGAGGGCATCCCTGCTTTGTGCAAAGGTACCTCTCAGTAGGCACAATTATTTTCTCCTTAAACGGGCTTTGCATCTGCACAAGCACCGAGAACAACTGCTTGGTTAAGATCCCAAGATTCTTGGCTCAGAAAGTATGAAAGAGACTATTTTGGACTGAACGATTCTGGAGGCAGTTGTTACCACTGGCAACCTGGGTCACGCTGCAGAGTCCTCCAGACACCTGCATCCTGGTGGGTTCCACTAGACGGGAGTACCTGAAAAATGTACCCCAACCTGGGAAGACCGCTGAATACATGGGCCTCTTGGGTGGGGTCCTTTAGCCCTGTTCTGCAAGTGTGTCTGCAAGCCACCACAGCGTTAGATTGAGCAGTTACATGCCTTTTGTTCTTTTGCAATAATTACTCAACAAGTTCACTTGCTTCTTAAGATGGTCTTCAATCCTAACAATAGAATCACATCACAGATCAGTTTTGTTGAACCTTGCCTGCATATTTGAATCCCAGGAAGTCTTAAAATATACTGATTTCTGGTTCTCTCAGAAGGTACTGACTCCATATGTTGGGAATGCAGATGGATTTCAAGGTCTGTAGTGCCCCCCACAACGCTGAGTCATTCTCACATGCACTCAGAGCCACAAACCTTACCTTCTGACTTCTACATTCATTCACCCAGTGATTCTAATAGCTGCATCACAGTATTTAAGTTGGTTTTAAAGCCTCAGGGCTATGTGCCCTTGGAAGAATCATGACTTCCACAAACTTCCATTTCTCTTCCCGTAACATGGGGAAACAAATATATTGATCCCATCAAATAGCATGATGGAGACCTAAACAAATTCAGAGAAACTAGGAGAATGTCTCCTTTCAAAATGAACCCCACAACCATTGAGTCATTCTCGACACACAGTGACCCACTATGGCTCTGCGTCGTGACAGAAGAAGACAGAGTCTGTGTGCTTCTGGAGAGTGGCCAGGGCGGGTTGGACCATCACCTCTGTGGTTGCCAGTCGGTACCAACGGTGTCTACAAAAGAATACAAACAACTCATTGCCACCAAGTTTATCCCAACTCAGCGCCCTTATAGGACTGTCCCTTATGGAAGTTCCCAAGATTAGAACCTTTATAGAAAGATTCCCACCATGTCTGTTTCCCACAAGTTCATGAAGCCAGCCTTTGGCTCACAGCCATGCTCTTAGCCACTGGGCCACGGGGCTCCTTGTCTATCTGTAGCAAGGACTACATAAAATAGGGATCAGTGCAAACAGTGGTTGCCACGACCCTGCTTTGCACCCTCAGACTCTCCTCCGAGTCCAGAGGTGGGGTGACCAGGCAGGCTTTGACGGCTGACTTCTCCACGGACACTATCTCGTGCAGTCAAAATTACTTTGAAAGGACAGAGAATTCCTAACAACCCAGTTGTGCTTGAGACCCCCACCCTGTTCAGTTGTAAAAAGTCCCTATCCCCAAGCTTGTGGGCAAGGAATCTGGCATCATGAATCCAAGGATTCCCAGGGAGAAACCCCTTTGAGAGTTAGGCTGTTATACTTTTGTGGAAACGACTGATGCTCTGAACCATCAGTGTTGGGAGTGAATGTGCCATGAGAGACCCCCTTAGGGTGGTCAGAGTCAGCAGTCTTGCAAATCGTATTTTCCTATTTCATTTTAGGCAATTAATCACAGACTCTACAATAAACAACTTCTCTGTGTAGGGCTTTTTGTTTTGTTTTCGTTCAAAAATCCTTTGTTGACTTGAATGTAAATATGACAAATATGAATATATGGTTGAAGAGGGCTCAAAAACGTTCTTGTCAAATGAAATTAAAAGACACTTTTCCTAGAACTTTTTTGAAGCCCCCACGTATGCCTATCTATAAATACATACAGTCAATCAATGCCTACAAGAGAATCATTATTGCAGCATGTACATTTTAAAATAATGGAGGGCTTTACAAATGGGCCAGTAAAACTTTAGAACTCAGCGTGAACGGTGAGCTCTTCAAAATGTGGCCATCGTGTCAAAAGTGAGATTACCCCCAGGGTTCTGAGCCAGGGTGCTCACCTTAAGCTAGTGCTAGAGCCCAGGTTGCATGGTTGTTCCATGCTGGGCTGCTGCTGCCTGCAAAGGCAGCAGTAAGAAACCACCGCCCAGCTCCAAGGGTGAGAGATGAGGCTTTCTACTCTCCCTTGGAAAGCCACAGGGTAAGTTCCACCCCGCCCTGTAGGATCTCCACGCGTCAGAAGTAACTCAGTGGCAGTGGATTGGTGCTGTCTTTTGTTCTGTTTTCGCACAATCTTGTAGAAACCACTGCAGGAGGACCCGTGTCTACATGGCTGATGCTAAGGGAATTCTGACCTGAGTCTATACTCAAATGCCATTCTCTTGCCAACATGGTCTGGAGAAAATAGAAATCTAATTGTACGATCTAAAACACCCCCTGTCGCAGAGCTGAGGCCAACTCAGGGCGACACTCCAGCAAAGGGCGGCGTGCCCTTGTGAGTTGATGGAGGGCGACTGCTGAAGGGAGCAGAAAGTCTTGCCTTTCTGGCAAGGCGCTGCTGGTGGGTTCAAACTATTGACCTTGGGTTAGCAGTGCCATGTGCAGCCTCTACACCTCCATGGTTCCCAACTAGAGAATAGCACCACTTAATAAAAGATTTCAAACCAACGTCCTAAGTGGTTTCAAACAATGCCCTACCCCCATCATAGGGCATCCCCAAACACTCCCCCTATTTTCTCTAATATTACTTATTCCCCAATCTGTGCTTCATTGAGTTTTGCAACAGTGGCTTGCTTACACTTTCCTCGTGTTAGCAAATTCTCAGGAAGTCATAGTCACTAGTGTTTAGTGGGGGGGAAACCACAGAGATTATTAAGCCAGCCAGATCTAGGTTAGACCTTGGCTCTTCAACAAGACACTTAACATTTATGAGTTTCCATTTCACCTGTAAACTGAAGTAAATAGTTTAATATCAGACAAGCACGAATTGGTGGGTGAGAGTGAGACTATTCCATAACGTTCCCCAAGAAGTGTGATCTATTAGTACCACCAGGATTATTCAGAGCCTTGCTCCTGCTGCTTCGTTAAGACTACCTGGCCCTCCATGGTGTTTTCTGAATTGAAAGCACGCGGCCCAAATCGATGGCATCTCTGCACGCAGCTCACGAAGCGATTTGTTCTTTCACATCCACTTTGAGTCTTGAGGGTATAGTGGTTACACATCGCTGTTGAAAAGCAGTTCAAAACCACAAGCCATGCCATGGGGGAAAGACAGGAAACAACGAGTGTCCCAGAAATTCACAGCAGTGCTTCTTCCCTGCCCTCATAGGATCACCATGAATCAGCAAGTCTTCAGTGGCTGTGGGGCGTTTTCATTTGCTTGTCTTTGAATTTCAGAAAGAATGTTGCACTTTTCAGTGATACCAGTGTCTCTTAGAGCATTTTAATATGTCTCAGTCTTAAAATTATTAAAACTCCTACGTGAGGACTCCACAGGAACATCACCGCCGATGAACAGATCCACTTACCCGGATCCATGAGAGCACCTGCTTCTGTACAAAGAGTCTGAACACCAGAGAGCAGTGAATCAGCTCTTAATGGACTTACACTTTGCTCACATGTTTAAGTATCTGCAGCTATGGAGTTGAGAAGCTCTTAATTAGCCACAACACGGGGAGGGAGCAGGCCTCCGGATCTAGCTGTCTTTGATGTCTCAGGTGGTGCTGACTGTACAGGCTGCCCCCAGAATATGCTCTTCCTGCTTAGTGTTGACGCCCTTTTTTTCACTTCCAATTCCTTTACACAGCTCCCCAAGAGGAAACCACCACGGTATTCAGTAGTTTCTGAATTATTTCCTGTGGGAAGCAGAATTTTCTAAATGTTTCCTGTCCCATACTCCCCTGAATATCTATTTGTATCCTTCAATATAAATGAAACACACATTTGGAATATTTCAGGAACAGCACTCTGGGAGAGGAGCTGCATTTCTAGAGGAAAATGTTCTGGTTCTCAAAAAACGATTAATATGAAACAAGCCATGTTAATCATGAGACATCAACCAAAGTTGTGTGTGTGCGCGCGCGCGTGCGTGCACATGTACATGTCTGTGTCAGTATGAACATCTCGGTTTTCTCCATCAACATATGGGGAATAAGTAGGAATAGGCAAAGTTGTCACCATTCCAGAGTTACAAGAAGTCCCCCTGCCCTAACTTTCAGCAAGTGGTGAGCTGGGAAGCCATGTGACACAGACTCTCTGCCACAAAGACATAAGAAACCAAAAGAAATGATAATCCTGGAATAGTAAGCTTCAAAGGAAAGGACGGAGAGTGGATGGAATACCAACAAGAAGAAGCTGGACAAAAGGGACAAGAGAAAAAGCACATGGATGGGTTGTTGGCTGGTCTGATGTAGTCTGGCCACTTGAACTTTTGCAAGCAGCATTTGGGCACTTTCAATGGATTGAGAGAAAGCTCAAGAAAGCTGCAGATGAAATCAAGGAAAAAATTTTTTAATTTTTTAGAAAATTCAGGAAAATGATTTAAGAACAATACAAGAAAGTAAAACTGGCCAAAAAAATTTTTTAACATTAAAGCCATACAGAAACAGCAAATAGAAATCCAGAATATTAATAATGAGATTCCATCAAAAAGCAAAAGAATAAAATTGAATAAATGGAAAGTTGAATTAGTGATCCTGAAGACAAGTCTCTCAGTACCAAACTACTAGAGAAACAATTAGAAGAAAGAAGAACAACAAAAAAAATGCAAGAATGTTCATGAATTTTATGGGACAACATCAAAAGGAGTAACTTATGTATGACTAGAATTTGAGAACTGAAAGAGACCAAAAAAGCACAGAGAAAATTATCAAAGAGTTGTTGGATGAAAACTTTCTCAATATCATGAAAGATGAGAAAATACACATTTAAGAAGCTACACAAACACCCAAATATGATAAACTCCAAAAGAAAATTATCAAAACATATCATAAATAATCTGTCTAAAACCAAAGACAAGGAAATAATCCTGAGAGAAGCTTGGGAAAAATGAAAAATTACCTACAAAGAAAAAACCAGTAAGTCTAATTCTGGTTTCTCAGAAGAAGCCACACAGGCAAGGAAGCAATGGGATAACATACACACACAATGCACGCATGCATGCACGAGTTATATACCCTGAAAGAAAAAACATTGCCAACCAATAATCATACAGCCAGAAAAATACAAAAGTGAAATGAAGACATGCCCAGGTGAACAAATTAAAAGAATTTGCAAAAATTAGACCGTGATAGGCAGAGTTCTCTAGAGAAGCAAGCAGGATATATACATAAAACCACCAGCATCTTCAAGGGATAAAGAAAGTAGAAAGACTGGGCTTCTACTCCCATACACAGTTACAGTCTCAGAAACCCTCAGGGGTCACTATGAGTCAGCATTGAATTTGAGTTTTTAGTGAGATGCTGAAAAAGATCTCTAGGGGTGTAATGGTTACACATTGGGCTTTGTCCTACAAGGTCAGCAGTTTGAAACCATGAGCTTCTCCATAGGTGAAATATAGGGTTTTCTATGCAGAAACTCCCAGGAGTAGTTCTACCTTATCCTATAGGGTCACTATATGTCAGCATGAACTCTATAGCAGTGAGTTTGAGGTGTGTGAGGGGGCATGTTTTACTTCTTGTTTAGGTAGAGTGCTGGAACAATCCAGGTGGGCTTAAAAAAGTAGATACTTTATCCTGGGTTATGGGTTATAGTACAAAAGTTTTAAATTTGTTGGAGGGGGAGAGAGTTGAGCATTTTTTTTCTGACAATGAGGCAATCAGAAATATGTTTGGGGACCTAGGAACTAGATGGTGCCTGTGGCAGTCATGTGCTTATGTTAATTTCATGATTGAGATGTAGGGGTGGAGTCTAGCTTGTTAATCTGGAGATAGCCATTGAGTAGCCAATGAGGCCTCTGTGTGGGCATGGCATGCTCCTGAGACTTCTGGGAAATCTCGTGGTATTTCCCTCACAGAGATGAGAAGCAATCTCCCCAGTTGTTGGGAGTTAGTCTCAGAGACGATGAATTATGGACAAGACAAGATGGCAGCGTCCAAGGAACTGAAGGAACTGGAGGAGAAGCCACATGGCCTTACCCTGATGGAACCAGACCTCTGAAGCTGGAGAAGCCACATGGAAAGCCGCTGCCATCGCTGAGTTGCTTCTACCACCACTGGATGCTATTGACGGACCCTGAGCTCTGGAAGTGAGGAGCCATGGGGAGACCCCTGCCAGCGCCAGAACTCTGCACCCACTGGCCTGTGACTTCGTGATTCGGAAGAAGAGTTTATAGATTGATTTTGGGCATATGGGTTAATATGACTTTGAACTGGACTGAGCTGGGATGCTTTCTCAATGTCCCATTCCTCTTGTATGTAAACCTTTTCCTTATATCCAAATGCGTGTCTATGGATTTGTTTCTCTAATGTACCCAGACTAACACAGTGCCCAACTGATCTTAAAGGGATTTTACTCAAAGGTCCTGAATAGAGTGGAAGAACAAAACTCAGAATCATAAAGAAGATAAGTCTTGCTGTTCATTTTGAGGGAAACCTTAGCCACCCTTCAGGTGTTTACTCATTAAAATAGATCAATGTTCAACTAAACAATAGGCATGTGTACAAAGGGAACAATAGCACTAGTGAAGTAAACACACCTTAAATAAACTGACCAATTGAGAACAAGGGGGCAACATTTACTCTAGGACAAAATTCAACAGAGTTAGAAAAGGAGAGAAATGTAGACAGGAGACACAGGGGGGAAATATAATGGGTTTATGTTGAGGGAATTGCAGTGAATTAGATGTAACAGAGTAAGTATGAGTAATTCAATGCAAAATTGATGATATCCTCTGCAAATATTCCTCCAATTCATGATCTGTAAGAGAGAGAGAGAGAGATCATCTGCCTTCCTGTTTACTACTGGTTCAGGACCAAGGACAGAGCCTCGGGCAACTTAATGCCCAACCATCTCATTTTAACTAATGACTTTTTAATTGTTTTTAATTTCTGTTCAGATGTTTATGCACTTATCTAATATATTGTTTTACGGGACACTGTTTACATGCCAGATTTGAGTTTTATATACAAAATACTCACCGGCCAGTTATGGCTCTCAAGAAGCCCATATTAGAATTCTAACAGAGACCGGAAGAACAGGCAAGTTAGTTAATAAGTTTAACACTCCAGCAAGTGCTATTATAGAGTTATGCACAAGTCATGTGGGAGCCAGAGGAGAAAATGGCAATGAGGCGGCAGCCGAGGCTTTACAATGGGATTGCCATGTGAGCTGGACCTTGGGAGGTGTGGGAAGTCTGCCTGACACAAAGAGGACCCTGTGAAAGGATAGACAAGGTC